>JABUQX010042590.1:0-16793 GCA_015478945.1 Trachelipus rathkii | reverse complement strand
ACTACTTGGAATATCCTAGATCAAAATCTAGCCACAAAATAAAAAAAAATATTACATTTTTTCTTAAGTTTTTAATTTTTTATTATAAGTTTTTAGACACATTTGGGTCTTAAACTTGAATGTTTGCTAGATATGTCCTTTTTGGGTGTACCTGTTCTGGGGGTTCCTCCTGACACTTCCTTCCTCTTCGGGGTATTACATCGTTCCTCCATCGGCTCGAGCCCCTCTATCAAAGGGTAAATACTTTTTCTCATTTTCATAGGGGGCTGATTGACTCATCGTGTTGCCGGTAAAAGTAGCCCTAAACTTTATTTGATTCCATGTGGTACCGTAACAATGCCCTAACCTTACTGATAGATTCTGTTAGTAAGCTGGCCTGAAAATATATATTATATATATTTTTATATATATATATTATATAATATATATATATATTATATATTATATATTTTTATATATATATATATTATTTATATATATATATATATATAATATTATTTATATATTATTATATTTTATTTATTATTATTATATACCTCCTTCAAGTTAAACCAGTCTACAACTGTTTTTTGACTAAAATCAACGTACATTGATACTTTTACCTTTTTTTTGCTAGTGTTTACATTTTTGGTACAAAATTTTAAAACAGTATGCATAAAGTTCATTCTGTTGTATGATAATAGCTATTGGCAAATACCAATAGTTTGGGGGGAAACTCTTTAAAATCATTTTACATATATTTATGACTATCAATTATAATATTTAAATTTTTCTTCATACTCTCTTACTATTTGAACTTCTCTTTTAATGAGTTCTTTGACTTTTTTAGTTTGTTTAATCCCGGTTGAAAATTCTAAAAATAACACTGACCAAAACATAATTCGTTTTGGCATATACTCAAACATAATTCATTCTTTACTTTATTCATTTCTAAACTTTAACGCTTGACAACTCCACTTACAGTGCTATCTCTTCCATGTTTCCTTTTGAAACCGAGACTGATCCCGTTTTTTTTTTTTTGTAATTTTATCATATCTATTACAAAATAATCGATTTACAACTAATCGATTTTATATTACAATATCAATGTCTCTGTTTAATTTCCCATAAAATATCGAGTGGACTTAAGTTTTTATTTTTCTGCGGCCGAAAAGTTAATTATTTAAGCATATATATATAATATATTTATTATTATTAATATCATTATTTATATATATTTTATATATTATATTATATATATTATAATATTATATATTTATTATACTATATATTTATTATTTATTTATTATGAGATGGAACGAATATGAATTTTTTATATTTGCGACAAATTTGGCCAAGTCAAAAGATTTAAGATTTTAAGAAATTTAATAATTGTTGCAATTCCCACCAAATTAGATTCTTATATTATTCTATATCTTTTAAGTCAACGATTTTGTATATTTTTAATATTGCATCCAACATTTCTTATAAGTTAGTTTTGGGCCGTAGAAGTTACTACGTTTCCAGGATGCTTGGGACGTGGACCACTCTTTCGTGCAATATCTCACTTAACCTCTTCTTTACCCCATAATCCCGGCCATTTTTGAAAAAGAGTTTTTACATCTTCAATCTTCAAACCCTAAAATTAGTTATATTTTAGGAACGATAACGTTTCTCTTTTCGTTGCGAGCCTAGAACGTTTCTCATCAAAAATAAGACCAGCACCGCTAGATAGGCGCTCGCTTGCAACACTTGAAAGGGCCAAGCAAGATATGACCTTGCTAATACATCTATATTAAAATACTTATTCACATAGTTTTTCCACCATTCAGGTTTTTCATTCATTGAATGTTTTTTGAAATTTTCTGTGATAAACATTTCTCTTCGTCATCTCTACAAGAAGAAAGAATATTGCTCATGGCTTCTGATAAAGTTATGTTGGTGGAAGTAGGCTTTTTTTTTCTTAGGTAAGGTTTCTTCAGTTTAAGATTTAGGTTATGTCTCAGCATTTGTCCAATCAAGACTATTTTTTTTATCATAGTTTGATGCGTAAAATGTTTTGTTGTAAATCTAGGGTTCACTATTGTAGCTGTGGGCATATAAAGTGGTTATTTCCTACAAGATCCAAACCTTTCTTTGTAATTTTCATTCCAAGAGTTCTTTTGATTTTCATTATCTTTGCCCTTCTAATGTGGTTGAATTATTTCCTACTGTTTTTGTCGAATTTTAATAAAATCATTCATTTCGTATTTTCGTATAATATAATTCGAATAATGAAGACAGAATATATTAAATGTTTTGTTGTATAATCTAGGGTTCATATTTGTAGCTTGTGGTCATATCTATGTTGTTATTTTTCACAAGACCAAACCTCTTTGTAATTTCTTCGCAGAGTTTCTTTATTATTTTCTATTTCTTCTTGCCTTCTTAATGTGGCTTGAATTATTTCCTAATGTTTTTTGCGATATCTAATTAAAAGTATTCTTTTCGTAAATTCGGATAATTAACTTGAAAATGATTCATGCTTGATAATTAAAATATGCGATTATTATTCTCGAATTATAAATATTTCGGTTCATATATATATTATATATATATATATATATTATATTTATATTTATTATATTATTATATATATATATATATTATATATTATATTATTTCTATATTATTATATATATATATATATTTATTAGTATTTAGGAAAATGCGTTCTGTGCTATATTTTCTTTTACCTTTAATATATATTATTATATTTATATTATTATTATTAATATATTATTATATATATATATATATAATATATATATTTATATTATTAATTAATATTTGTATATATATTTTATATTATATAGTTATATATATTATATTGTATATATATTATATAATAATATTATTATATATTATATATAGTCTCTGGGTAAAATTGTTAGTTTATTTTAAAAATCTAATAACAGTTTAAGACGAAAATCCATATATATTTATTTTTATAGAATTCCACGAAAATGCCGGAATATTACATAACATATACCAATCATGTCATATCCGAATAAATGTATAATAATTTTTTTCTAATGTTAATCGATCAGTAAAATTTTCGACTTAGGGTAAATATATTTAAATCGTAAAATCATCAGTTTTTGATTAAGAGAATCCGTTCAATTCTAAATTTTAAATTAATTGGAAAAATTTAGCAACTCGATTATTAAATATTTTATTATTTGCTTTTATTTAAAACTCGAGTTTATGATCAGAAAATTGATAAAACCACGGTAATTTGTGTACAATATATATCAATTAATAAGGTATTTAATATTAAAATATTTTTTGTTCGCGTGACTTTGATTCGCTACATAATAGAAATTTAGGATTTAAATCTCGCTTCATCGAGCTTTAGATTCCCAAATCCAGATTCAAAGAATCTCCATTAGTGGGACACTGCTTGAAAAACCGTAAAAATCTTCGCGGAATTATTACCACAAACGCACCCATAATATAATTTAATTGACCACGTGAAAAAGGAGTAATTCATTCGAGTCGAAGGTTTAATTAAAATACTCTTCGATGACTTAGTAATTAACGAATAAATACATAACTTTTCAGATGATTAAACAATCGACCCAATAACGGTACAGTACAATGAGAGGCGAGGCACATAACACGTTTTGTAAAAATGATATCACTGCGACCTTAATGTTACAACCTCACATCAAGACGACTGAGTAATCTGTGAGGGTGTTTAATTATTTTGTTGCCGTTTAGAAAAAGTTGTTGTTTTACTTCATCACATCGTACGTCTGGCGTCAGTTATTTTTAATTTACCATATCAAAAGTTTCAAATTTCTATATATTATATTAATGGCAGATTATGGATTTTTCAAAAATTTCACATTTTTCTGCAAAAAGGTCAATTAAACCAATTTTTTGGATTCCAAATGGATTTATTTTTTAGTTTTTTAAGTCATAACTTATAAACAACTTTTTAATTAATATTTAAAAGTGCTTTAACACGTCTTGGCATGCTAATGATAAAATTTTTGAACATTTTCTGAATTCTCTCAGAGTGAAACCAAACCATAAGGCGGCGGCATACGAGTTCTCGTTTTGTTGTAATGGGCTCGTTGAGTATTTCATCTTTCAGTATACCCCATAAACTTGCAATGGGATTCATGTCAGGCGAATTTCCAGCCCATGGGAGCAGCTGAACGCCATTTTTTGCAAACCACGTCTTCATTGATTTGAAATTCTCGAAAAGTACGAAACTTACAGAATAACCAATTACATATTTGGAATATCAGCGTAATACAGGCTTAATTTTAAAATGTAAAAAAAAAAAAAAAAAAAAAAAAAAAAAAAAAAAAATTATATAATATACGGTATATAGGCCTATATATATTATTCATAATGAAATATCTCGAAAAAGTACGACACATACAGAAAAACCAATGACCTATTTTTGAATCAGCGTATACTTATTAAAAAAAAGTAAAAAAAAAAGTTTAATAAAAAAAACTGCAAAAAAAAAAAAAAAAAAAAGGGGCTCGAGCCGACGGGGGGAAAGAGGGGGGGCGGTTTTCCAACCCCGTAGGGGGGGGGCGGGAGGAAACCCCCGCGAACCCAAAAATACCAAAGAGCGGGGGTTCCGGAGACCCTCCCCGGAGGGGGGGAAATGTCCAACTACCTTGTAGTTCCCCCGGAAGGCGGAGAGACCTCACTCCTGCCATCTTTGCGGTTTACCCTTGGGTATTCCTTTAGTTAAAAAAAAAAAAAAAAAAAAATGACGGAGTTGAAAAACGTAAAAGGTCCTATATATTTTTGAATCATGTCCGTTACCACTGAAATTGATTGTTAGGATCATATACTAGAAATATATTAAAAAAAAAAACAAAAAAAAATTCAAACTGACGGAGTCGTAAAAACAGAAGAGGTCTATATATACTATATTTATATATATATATATATAATAATATATATATATATATAATATATATATATATATATATATATATATATATATATGGCAGATTAAGGTTTTTTCAAAATTTCAAATTTTTCTGCAAAAAGGTCAATTAAACCAATTTTTGGATTCCAAATGGATTTATTTTAATAGTTTTTTAAGTCTTAAACATTAATTCAAAAGTTGTTTATAAGTTATAAGTGCTTTAACAAGTCTTGGCATGCTAATGACAAAATTTTTGAACATTTTCTGAATTCTCTCAGAGTTGAACCAAACCATAAGGCGGCGGCATATGAGTTCTCGTTTTGTTGTAATGGGCTCGTTGAGTATTTCATCTTTCAGTATACCCCATAAACTTCCAATGGGATTCATGTCAGGCGAATTTCCAGCCCATGGGAGCAGCTGAACGCCATTTTTTGCAAACCACGTCTTCATTGATTTAGCCGTGTGACAGGAGGCCGAGTCCTGTTGGAATATCCAGGGTTGTTCACCATATTTGAGGTAGTAGACGACCTTTTAGTACCTCTATATATTGAACCTGGTTCATAGTTCCCTCATCAGTGTGTAAACGGCTTGTTCCATGCACCGAAATGGCTCCCCACACCATGATTTGCATTGGAAATTTGACAGTCTTCTTCAGATATTCATGGTAAATTCCTCACCTGCCCGCCTTCTTATGCTCTGCATGCGGTATATATATATTATATATAGGGTAATATATTATATATATATATATAATATCATATATATATATATATATATATTATATATATAGTCTATAATATATTATATATATATATATATATATATATATATATATATATATATATATATTGAAATAAGAATTTATAGAAAAAAAAGATGTTCCATGTGTGTGTATACGAATGCGTACATTGCGAAAATGATAGTGAAATTTTGCTAAAATGATTGGAGATGGTCTAGCCCCCAAAAACCCCGATTCTCGAAAGTAGCCTATCTTCTTAATCAAGCAAATTTTCCTTTATATGAAAAATAAAAATTGTCAAGGCAAACACCAAAATATAGTTCTCTTAAGAATTGAAATATTATTAGCAATAATATATACAAAAATGTTATTAAGGATACTCTGGTTAAAATAAAAAGGTCTACGGGAATTTTCAAAATGAAATGCGATATTATTATAGCTTAAAAGACTTAGTTATACAAGTGACCTGATGTACAGATGTATTTGAACGTATATTATACGAATATGAATTAAAAAATTCAAATTTTTAATACGAGGTATTGTTAATTACAAAACTTCGATTCTCCAAAAATAATTTTAATTAATTAATTATTAATAATTAATTAATAATTAATTGTAAGGTAGGTTGCTATTGACTCAGTTTTGTTTTAGTCAATTAATTGTAAGGTAGGTTGTGATTGACCCAGTTTTGTTTATGCAGAGTTATTATACCAGATTTTCAATATAAGTGGATATTGTATTTATATGCTTTGTCTCTCTCTCTTGTTTTTTTTTTTCTTTCTTTAAACTAAATCCTAACCGCGCTACATTTTTATTTTTGACTTGACAAGTTCTACAGAGTCGTACGTGGATCTTCTAACTCAATATCCAGTGCGAATTCTCTCGAAACCTCTCTGTACAGAATCTTGAAAAAAGATTTCATGTAGCCTATTTAAATAATTTATAAATAATAATTAAATTATTCGTTAGTATCGATTATATTATTCATTTAATTACAGTATAATTATAAAATTAAAATAAACTTTATGTGCTCAGATGTATTATAATATGTTGGATTGTTGTTATTATGTGGTGATTGATTATGTAAATATTTAATACTTCCTCATAGGAATAATTAAAATTAATCTACTTAGGCTGTTATTAATTTATTATATTTTATTAGAATGTCGAAAATATAGATTGAGTGAGGAGTAACGATAAAGTAAGTAATAATGAAAAAAGATTTGAAGATATTTCAGATAAAGTAAGTTTTCACTGAGTATGTTAGAGATATCGAGTCGTTCTAATACATTAATGTATGGGGTAAAATTGTCGAAAATTATTTGGGAGGAACAAAAGGAATAATGAAAAAAATTAGAAAGATCAAAATTTCACTGTGTAATGCAACATTAGCAAACTGAAAAAAATAAAACGTAAAGTAACAAAACTTCTAATTAATAGTGGGTAGAATCTAGTCTGACCATCCGCACTTCCTCCAATCGTTCTGGTATTGTTGAAACGATGCTGGTGATGACGTCTTGGTGAATGTCATCACACAGTCACAGTCACACTCACCCTCCTTCGTCAGGGCACCCGCCGGCTCCCTGAGTGTCGACTGGGCATGTGACACGGCTCTTACAAGGCTCCCCAACATATTCTAAATATATTCCACGGGATTCAAGCCAGGGTTTACCGCTGGTATACCAGCAGGAGGGGGATTCTCACTTCTTCGAGGTACAGATGGGTGACCGCTGTAGTCTGCGGTTTGACATTTGCATGGAGTAAAAGAATGTGTTGCTAATGAAAGGTGCGAATGACACCATATTTTCCTGAATGGTATCGTCCACATTCCTTTCTGCCATTAAAGTCCCCATTTCCAGTGTATGCAACCACTTGTGAACTTTCAAACTTATACCAGCCCACACCATTACAGAGCAGCCTCCGAAAGGGACCTTTGGAGAAATGTTGCAAGAGCTGAAGAGCTCTACTTGATGGCTCTCCACACGTTGACGTCCATCTGGCACAAGTAGTGCAAACCGAAACTCATCAGTAAAGAATACATTGCTCCATTACGCCATTGTCCAATTTTCATAGGCTTATGCAAACTGCAATCGATCAATCCGATGCACCCTGATGAGAAGAGGACCGGTGACAGGCCATTTCCAACAGTCACTCTAGTCTCATGAAATCTTCTTCAAACTATACGATCGACATAAAGTGCGGAGAGAGGATTAGTCTGATCTGTCTCTCACTCGAGAAATTTGTTTGCTCTTCAAATCTGTTCTGAATAGCGTGCGTTCTTCACAGAACTGAGCCTAGACTGATTCGCGCGCCCCCGTTTCAAGACCAAGAGATTTCTGATACTTTCTCAAACGAAGTAGCCTGGTATGTACTACCTGACATTGGGTCTCATTTAACTGGTTGCTACCAGTTCTCTACCTGAAACCGGCGGAGATCCTCGAACGCACTGTCTAATTAGGTAGTGTAGATACCCATATCTCGATGGCTCAGGCCTTGTATTCCATTATAAGTAGTTGTATGTTAGGCTGATCGTAGATTCATTTATTCTCTTATAGCTCTATGTGTGATACTATCCATTTTTACATAAGCATATTATAGGATCAAATTTGTAAAACACTGACAACACTCATATTTTGCACACACTAGTGTGTCATATGATAAATCCTTGGAGCTCTAGATGTTGCTAATATTAAGGCCATAGAACACTAATAGATAAGAGGATAGTATGACTCCTGCACTTGAGTATCTGATAATCTGAGAGATAAAGTCAAGTTTCAGAGAATTTATTCCACTTAAATTGAGTACTTTGATGACAGTGCACAAATTTTGTATGGAATAATTTTGTGGTTATAACATATGTTATATTTAATTTTTTTTTTTAATTTTTCTGTTTATATTATGTATATCGTACCTCCTCGCTTAACTAAATATACGTGAATTATGCTCGTGAAAGAAAACATCCTAAATTGGCATATATGAATATTGAGCTCGTAATGACCTAAAATTTTCTCTAGGGGGCTAGTGTAGCGATATCGGATGTGGCGTAAATTTGTCCGAGAGTGATTATCTTTTATTATTTTGAGGAGGAAGTTGGAGAAGATAAGAGAGTTGAAATGTTTTTGTCTCTTGTATTTGCGCCGGAGTTTAATATCTGTGATTTCTCCTCTCAACTGATGTTTGTGTGGCAGGGTCGGATTATAACCCCATCTGAAACCATTTTAGACAGACTACCCAAAGAGCGGGGGGTATCCGTGATAAGACCTCTCCCCTCAGGTGAATGAGGGGGGAAATAGTCCTACCCCGTCGTCCCCAGGAGCCGAGTGAGACTACCCGTACACTTTGTGAATTCTCTTTTTTACTCTCCGGTTACACCTATATAGGGTATTCTTTAGTTTAAAAAAAATAAAATATTCTTTTTTAATACATATTTCATACTCTGATTCTATAAGTTGATTATTTAGTTTATTCTCATATATATATATATGTACCTATCGTAGTTTTTGGAGTATATATAAAAAAAATATAATAAAATAAAGTGTTAATTTTTTTTTATATTCATTTTCCATACGAAATATCTTTCCTTAAAATTGAATCCATTACTATGTTATTCAGTTTTCTTATATATATATATATTAGTAGTACCTATCTTAGTTTTTCGAGATATCATGCGGATTATATCTTTAGTTCAATATATATATACTCATAACTATGATTGTATATTATATATGTTATAGGATTGTTTTTTTTATTTGGGGGGCAATGGCGCAATTTCATATGTCCAGGTACGATGAGGATATTACTGTGCACGTCGACAAAACACTGCTTTAACTTAAAGTAGTGATCAATACCAATGTTAAGCGTGAAAAAATTCATAATCTTAAAATAACATATACATTTAAGGGTATGAGACGATAAATATATTAATTATTTATAGCTCATAACTGATGATAGGAGGAGGGTAGCCTTTGAGCAACTAATATAGATAAATGTTACTTGTATAAATTGATCCGCATATGTGGAAAGAAATTGTAAAAAAAATATAAAATATATTTAAAAAATGTGATGCACTGAAAATAAAGAGCTACGCAGTCTCATACTTCATTTTAAAAAACCTATTTTTACATTTGCTTCTTTCTTTTTTTTTAAATTATTATATGTTTATAAGACTTGTGTGTGTTGTGAAAGGGCTCATCCATACTCCACGGCTCTCCCCCTCAATTGGACAATAATGTGTCTATCTAGTGGCCTGCATGGTCATTAACTCCTGAATTAATAATTAATATATAAGAATAATTAAACTTTCAAAATAAAATCTTATATATAAGAAATAACGCTCGAAAAATAATACTCCTATGCTCAGTGCTGTTCTGCTGGAATGAATATAGGACAACAGGTCATAAGGTATTTGGTATATATATATAGCATTCATAGAGGGAAAAATTTATTTTCTTTTTTTAGACTGCTTTTTAGATTTAATGAATGTGGTAGAGAGATATAGAGAGAGAGTAAGTAGTATAGAGAGAGAGGAGAGTTACTTGGTGTTCGCTCACGAATATTATAGCCGCAAATATTCAATATTTTACACAGATTCTTACAGAGATAAAGACTAAATCCAATGTTACTATATATATATATTTAACAAATTTTGTTATAATTCCTCCCTATGTTTTACGCTACATACTACTTAGATAGCTTTCAACTAACATTCTATATATTTATATATATATTTTTGTTATATAATTATTATTTGCTGTAGTGAGTATATATATATATATATCTTTTTGATATATATATTGTGATCTGATGCTGTGGGGTATATGTGTATATACTGTTGGATGTGTTTGCTATGTTACTATTGTATATATATGATTATGTAGGTTTGTGTAGTGCGTTGATATATTGTATGAGAGCGATAATTTATTCCTCCTCTGTTTTTCTATTTCTATATTTTTAATAATAACGTTCTAAAATCTTTAATCCTAATTTTATAATTCTTATTTCTTGAATAATTTCTTATAAAAGGGTTGCCAGATATATATATATATACTATGGTCATAGAAGTTGTCTTAAAAATCATAGTACATCATTGATAATATACATAATAAGTAGAATAAATCAATAAAGCTCAGCAATTTCATAATACAGTAAATCAAATTATATATATATTTGAGATAATATCAATCTCTCGGAAATTTTTTAAATGGTGAGGGTATATCATAGTTTGTTTTATTTTCTTGGTTTATTAAAGTTTCATTACAGTACTCTCAGAGATAAATGTAGATTATTTATAATTGACCTCTACTCATGGTTGTAAATTTCTTTAGTTTAATAAAAAAAGAATAATTTACTTCCCTTTACACTTTTGGTATATACTATGTACTAAAGGATAAATACATAGGGGTAAATCTCGCAAAAAGATGGCAGGAGTCTCGAGTGGTGTATCTCTCGATAATAAAAGAAATTTCTTAATGACTAGAAAGACGCTCGCTTCTCTAAAAATTAGTGCTCTTGTGCTTCAAAAAAGTAAACCTCAATTGGTATGGAATTTTTTTTTTTTATATTGGCTCTGAAATATAACTAATAAAATATTTCATATCTGACATCTCTCTTGCAAAATTTTTTGGTGAAAGCTAAATATTATTAATATTTGTATATTTATTTAACTAAATGCTGCGTTTATCTTTTATACATTAGATTATGTTCAGCTTTAGATACACTTACGATATCAATATTTCAATACATACTAATATAGATCTTTTTATTAAATATATACTATCTAATATTTATATATATTTACTATTAATAAATATATATATTTATTTATATATATAATAAAACAACTTGTATTATTTAGAATGTATATTATAGGAAGTAACAAAATATACAGTTTATATATATATATTTATTTATACATTACTATTATTATATACTAATATATATATAACATATATATTATTTTAATATATATATTGTTTATTATCCATCATTTTCATTCTCTTAGTGAGCGACCGTAAAAATTCGACTTTAGATTCATATTCTTTTCTACATTTCACAAGGGGCCCACATGTCATCTCAATATACATATCTCAACGATTAGCTAGTGATTTGACAAACTTAACTCTCTCTCTCTCTCTCTCTCTCTCTCTCTTCTTATCCTCTCTTCTCTCTCTCTCTTACTCTCTCTCTCTCTCTCTCTCTATCTCTCTCTCTCATCTGTTTTCAAATCTTGTTGTCAATAGCTTGAGTTTGTAGTGCACTTAATTATAATTAATTAATTCTTTATCCAAACTTGTAAGATATTTCAATAGTTTTTGCACTAAAATACTTTATAATTATACTTATACCCTCATTAACTTTTGTCACACTACAACCTTGATTACTTTATTCAATATTTTTTCATTATTATCTTTATCATATATAATATACTTTTTTTATATATCTTTTGCTAATTAATCTTCAAAATTGAAAAATTTACTTCTTATCACTACTTATCATGCGGAGGATACTATACCATTAACAATATTTAATTATACAAATTTTTATATATAGCTAATAAATATAAAATAAAATGTTACCCTAAGATTATAAAAAATTAGGATTAAATATGGGAACTCCTTGACTCCATTATTTCTCAAATATAATATATATAATATATTTATAATTTATATTTATATATATATATATATATTATATATTATATAATATATAATATTAATATATATATTATTATATATATTATATATATAATATATATATATATAATATATATAATATATATATATATTATATATAATATATATATAGTATATATATATATTATTATATATATTATTATATATATAATATTAATCAGATAGTATGTAGGGCTCCCTGTCTACTATTTAGGGGTAGTCGCTAGTGCCGCACCTTCGCCTCACTTTGAGAAATAATACGGTAGATCTACGCTATATAGCGCTCCTCCGCACCTATTCAGACCATCTAACTTTCCGCTCTCTAATCAGCTAGAGTCCGCATGTCAGATCCGCTACGATTTATCTCAATAGTAATATATGTGGACTTCACAAATTAGGTTATTTATTATATATTAAATATACTAAATTAATTTATATATAATATTTCCTTAACAAAAAAAATATATTTGTAATATATTATATGAAAATTGAATTGAGTATATACATAATAATACTCTCAAGATTATTTCCTACTTCTCTTCTATACTCTACTTCATGCCTTATCTCTTTTCTCTTCCTCCATGTCCTTACTAAATTAAAAAGCAGTTATAGGATACTGACCCTTATTGCTCCCTTTCAATATTAATGTTCCCACCTAATATACTAAATATTCGCTCTACAGCAACTCAATTGACTATAAGAAAAACAACATTTATATTTTTAATGAACAATTTCCAACAAATTCTGGCCTCCATGCTGAAAAGGGAAAGATGTTCCTTGAGTGATGAGGAGTGCTTAGTGTAGATACCTCACTTCCAGCTGTCACTATTGCTACATTTTATAATGGATCTCGTTCAACCTCGATATTCAAGTCGTGGTGCCCTTCTGAGTAGAATAATTTTGACCAACCCTGGTCGAGGTAGTTTTTATTATACCACCGCAGTAATAAAGAAGAGGTTTAGTATCGTTCCTAAGAGATTCTATTATACATATTGGCCATGAAAGCTCGACTGAATACTTTTTACAGAAGATTAGTGCGGAATTATGCAGATACTCATTTCTCTCTCTCTCGAGTTATATACTTTCACAGACCTTTATATTTAACATAAAACTGATATTAGTAAGTCATAATATATTATAAAGATTCTACTATATATATCTAATACTGATCCATAAAACTTATTCAAATAGGCATTTATGAAAATTTATTTACTTACTATTTATATATATATATATGTATATATATATTATATATTATATATATATATATTATTATATATAATATTATATTTAATATATATATATAATATATTATATAATATATATATATATATATATATATTAATATATATATATCAATTTTGTTATCCCTGGAAATATTATATTATTAATATAATATATATACTATATATATATATATATTATAATATATATATATATTATATATAATATATATATTATAATTTATAAATATATATTTATTATATAAATAATATATATATATATATATATATTATATATATTAATAATATTATAATATATATATATATATATATTTATATTAATATATATAATGATTGATTTTTTGTGTTATGTTATATATATAATATATAATGTATATATATATATAATATTATTATATATTAATATATATATTAATTAATTAATAATATATTATATATATTATATATATTATTAATATATATATATTAATATATATATATATATATATATATATATATAATTAATATATATATATTAATATTATACAATTTTTAATATATTATATTTATATATAATATATATATAATATATATATATTATATATATATAATAATATATATAATATATATATATATATAATATATATATATATTGTATATATATATTAATATATATATATTATATAATGTATATTATTATGTATTAAGATATATTATATATTATTAATGTTATATATATATATTAATATTTATATATATATATATATATATATTTTGGGTTTACGGTATTGAATGGATTTAGATATTGTGTTATTATATTAATGATAATATTAATAATTAATTAAAGATATGTAAGATGTGAGGTTAAATAGCATTATCAGTTGTTGATATAAGTATTCTGATATCTTAATGATATTATAAAATAAACCATTTATACATTAAAGAGGTTGAGATTGGTTTTTGAGAGTTAATTATTATAAAAAATAAAACAATAAGTCCTATTATAGACTAAAGTTAATATTTAATTATATAAATATTAATAATTATAACTTTCTTATATATTAATATAAACCAGAAGTTAATTGCACTAGAGTAGAAGGTGAAAAGAGAGATATACTTTCGTTTTTTTGCGCTCAGAAAAAGAGGTAGACGGAACAACAAGAGCGGAAAACGTATTTGATCCGACACGAGAGAGAGAGAAGGATAATTGCATAAAACGTTTTTTCGTGCATAGAATACCGCTAATTTCCATGACTGAGTCGAGACTCGATCCAGTCCGTCATCCTTTTCTTATGGTTGTAGTCTCTCTAGCTCGGAGCGAGTGGCTTATCGGAGCTAGTGAAGCATCAATAGAGCTGGAATAGTTGCCCTCTTAACGTGAAGAGTAATAATATATATATATTAATTAGTCATATGAAGATAATTTACACCATTATTATAAGTATTATATATATATATTACTTTATTATATATTATATATAATATATAGAGGTGTGTAATTTTTAATAATTTTAAATTATAATAGGAGTCTGTGCGTGTGAGTTGCTACTGATATATATGCGGTTTATGCTCACGTGCGGTTGGGTGCTGTGCGTATGGTATGTAGTGTGTGTGTTCACTTTGTAAATGCGGATTTTATCTATATTATATATATATATGTTATCACCACAATTTACTCCTCTCACTCTCTGTTCAGATGTACTGAGAAGTGTTCTCAGATATGTCCAGAGTAATATATACTCAAAGAAGTGCTCTTGTCATAACAGAGACTCGCAATGCGCTTATAGCACACATGAGCTCTAAAATAAAAAAGACAGACTTGGCTGTTTTGGTTTAGACGCGCGCTCTAACACCACATTGAATTGGTTATAAGAAATAGATGGTGTGTCCGATCAAGACTGCGTGTTTCCAAACGCCACTCTCATTAGAATATCTAGTTTAATTGGTGGCTCTGTGTGCAGAACTTATATTCAATGCGTCGGCGATTAGATATATACCAAAATATATATTTATCGAGCATTTTCAATAATTTTATATAATAGTATATAATATATTTAATTCTGAAAATTAACAGTGCTCATAATTCTATCTAAATCTAGGATATTGTTCGTAGGATAACGATTTTCTTTATGATTAATAAATTGATAATTAGTTGACATATATATATATTATTAAAGGATATTGTAAAAAAAATACATATTATTTATAATTATATATCTATATATATTTATATCATATATACAAAATTAATATTTATATAATAGATAAAAAAAACTTTAATCATTATGAAAAGAAAAACATAGGTGTATAAATAAAAATTATAATATATAATCTTATGCTTAATACAATAGAAATCATTTAAAATTTTGTAACAGTATATATATATACAATTTATAAATTATTTTTACTCTTAAATGAAAATTTAAATAATAATAATATATATATATTAATTTAAATCAATTTAATATTTATACATATATTACATTAATAATATATAACAATATACTAATTTAATATATAATATATTTTACATATATAATCATATATAAGCTCTATATATAACTTATTTGAATATAAATATACTGTCTTAAAATATAATGGTATCAGTTATATATATATAATATATATATGTATAGAAATATTTAGTGTATGTGCTCAATAATATTAATTTAAATTTAAAATAAATATATTATATATTAAATATATATGAGAGTCTTTTATATTTTATCAGTTTAATCACCACCGGCTACACGGGCGATACCACTTAATTATCATGTTTACTAAGATAATAGGGGTTGTTACTCATATTATTACTTTAGTATTCTCTGAGAGGAGTACGCACTTATTCATTTAGAGAGTAATATAGGTCACATTTTAATATTTCTATAGGATTCTTAATATATTTATCATATAATATTAATACCTTATGTAATTTGAGAGAATTAGTCTCAGTGAGTAAAGAATGTTCGTCTAACTCCATTTATATATTGTATAATCATTATTTATATATATTCATTGCAGGCTCCAAAAATATGTAACTAGTAATTCTAGTTTCTTAACTTTTACTTATATTAATAATTCTTTATATATACCTAATAAAATATTTCTAATAAAATATATATATATATGGTTTAAGAAATATTGGTATATATATAGAAATTTTCAGAATCTCGCTGCTAAGCCGTGTATTAATACCTTCAGATGTTACGTGATACGAAGCTATCACGTATATGTGACCC
>JABUQX010042589.1:0-27476 GCA_015478945.1 Trachelipus rathkii | reverse complement strand
CAAGTAAAATCTAATAGAAATGTCTATAGTAAAATCGTACAAATAATTACATTATCAGTGTGACAGAATATTATTAGTTTGCAATCTTATGTAAATATATTGTTAATTAGTACTTTAGTACGTATATTATACCTAGAAACAGTTAAGTGTATATCTAGCTTATTATAATGTATTTCTGACACTTATACTCCACAGTTACTTCATCTCATCTGCTGAAGTAGAACTTTTTCATCTAATAATTAATAAACACTAATAAAAAAGTTATTTGAGAAGTATCCTATCTATGACGACCGTAATGAGTTAAGTGAATTGTCCTTTGTAACTTAGCATAGAGTATAAATCTGATTCTGAGGCTCAACCTCGCTCACTGGACTTGGAGAAATATTTTGATTAGGCGACATTTTGTGATGGTCATAGACGCATGCGAGGGGATTATATGATTCATTTCATATGTTCTTCTATTATATCTTGTCAAACGATTAAAAGTAATGACAAATGTTGTTCATTCAGTTATTAGTAGTTTGCTTTTACTATTTATACACTAAATATAACATGATAATTACGTAAAAGTGTTTTAAAATATGCATCATCATATCTTTTATATATATATATATATATTAATACTTATATATAATTCTTTATTTTATCTTATTTATATATATTATTATATATATTATATTATTATCTTATATAATATATATGTTTAATAATTATATAATTTTAATGTTTATAATATTATATTTATATTATTAATATTATATATTCATATAATTATTAATATATATATTATATATATATATATTATAAACCTTTTTTTTCATTGTAATACACTCGGTTCTTATACGTAATTAGCTATAATTGTATTTTTTTTTGGAATATGAACATTAGTAAATAATCTATTATTTATTGTCCAATTTCAAATTAGATTCCCAAAAAATCTATCTATCATCTACTTATATATCACCGTCCATGATAATAAAGGTGGGCGACACAAAATTATCAGTCTATAGTGCGGGGGGGCGCTAACTGAATCATCGGGGGTTACGGGCGCACTCGGTAGGAGGGAGGAGGGACGGAGGCGGGGTTAGGGGATGAGACGTGGTAGATGAGATAGTAATGACTCAGTGAGTAAGGCCGGGCGTAGTAGTAGAGTATAGATGAGGTAAGTGCGTATACTGAGTATATAGGTAAGTATAGCATGATAGTAGTAGAGTACGATAGTGAGTAGTGACGAGACTGAGATATATAACTATGATAGGTATAGATATAGCGATGTATAAATATGATACCTATATTATTATATATATAGTACTATTCATATAGTACTATACACATGTTTCTAGTAATTATTATTCAGAGTCTTTATTTACTATATAGTTATATATTATAATACTGTATATATAATAATTTATTATTATCTATATTAATATATTATATTTAGTGTATATATATTGATATATTTTATATATATATATATTATATATAATATATTATATATATATATTTTTTATATTATATTAATATATATATATGTATATTATATATATTATTTATTATTAGTAATTTGATTCTATATATAATATAATAATATAATATATATATATAATATAATATTATATATATATATAATATATAATATATTATTATATATATATCTCTTATATATATATATATTATATATAGTATTATATTATAGTATACTATATTTTATATATACTAATTCTAGTACTATGAAATTAAGGCCACAATCTCAATACTTCTCTGGCAACCCAGACTTAACAGCTATGCTAATCTTACATATACTTCACTGGTAAAGTCTGGAACACACTTCGTTTATCTATTTTCCCCAAACTTACTTTGACTTGAAAGCTGTCAAAAGATCCGGGCATGTTTCCGGGAATAATCCGGGGCTTGTATCCGGACATATCGGCTTTTTAAATTGGAGACCAAGCTTTTGAAATATTTCCTCCGTAGTTTACATTATAGTGAATTCTCAAATAGGACTACTCCGCCATTTATTCCCCACCATAACGGAGGACATTATATATATATATATTAGTAAATAATTATATATTTAAAACAAAATTAATTAATATTATATATATCATATACTATATTAGTAATTAGTATATATATATATATTAATATATATATTCCACATTATAATATTAATATATATATATTATACTTATATATATAGTATGTATATATTATAATATATATATATTATATATATATATATTATATATATAGTATATATTATATTATATATATCTATCATATATATATATTATAATATTACTTACAAGTATTATATATCTTAACTATATAAATATACGTACTTATATATATATATATACTATATATTATTAATATTAGTATATATATATATATATATATATATATAGTATATATATATAATAGTTAGTATATTAGTATATTATACTTATATTATATATATTTATCATGTATATATTATATATATATACCTATTATATATAATTATATTATATATTAATTATATATATCATATATATATATATTTAAATAACTATAGTAATATATATATTTATATATATTACTTATATTACTATTATATATATAATATATTATATATATATATATATTATATATATATATTATATATATATATAATAAATTTATATTATATATTATTATATATTATTAATATATATGTATATATGATTAAATAGTATTAGTATATTATTAGTATATATATAAATATATAGTATAGGAAATATAAATATCGTATATATATATAACGTTATATACTAGTAATATACTAGTAACGTTCAGAGTATCAAATATATATAGTAATATATATTATATTAATATATATATATATTATATATATAATTATAATATATCAATAGTATATTATATATATATATTACTATATATTTATATATAATTAGTCTTATATTATATTTTATAATACATATAATATATTATATATATATATATGTATATATTATAATTTATATTATATATATATATATATATATATATTATAGCTATATATATATATATATATAATATATATAGTATCTTATATTACTATAATAATATATTAATATATATATATATATTAATATATTAACTATATAATACTATATATATAGGTAACTAATTTGTTTTAAATGTTAGCGCTAAAACTCTCACAATTTCATTTATATTCCCCCTCTAAATTTATCATTGGAAAAATAATAATTTCCTCCTAAATTCATAATATAACTCTGATCCATTTCAAACCTGTGAAATCTGAGGTATAAGGCTTTGAAATAGGGTCTATTTTATGACATTCTTTCTCCCAATCGTTTGGTATAAAGTCCTTGAGCAGATCTATCCAATTTGGTAACGGACATTCCAATTCCAGTGAGCAGCCTGGTAGCAACAACTCAAGTGGTGGGGTACCAAATGTGGTGTCATTTTGATACAATACCTGAAAGTTAATTAATATATAAGATAAACAATCAGATAATTTTACTTTAGTCTTCAAGCTACTGCAGTTAAACATTTTTTATAGTTCAATTAGTTTTGAAGAAATGATATGTACTTCTAGAAATATTAATGAAATAAAAAAACTGTCTAAGCAAAGATTTTTATAATATATAAAATATTAAAGAAGCATAATTATTCCATTTATAGTCATATAACCATGACTCAATTCACGCTTTATAAAGAAAATGTATTTATTTTTGTATTTTAATCTAATAAGGGTAAATGAAAGTTCTTACTTTGACAAAATAGTTTTTACCAGTCTGGTGAAGTTCGAAAATGAGAGCTGAAGAATGAGGAGGTTCAATACCATTAAAAACTTCCATTGTGTTCATCATGGCCGAAGTATAAAAGCCTTGATAGGAAAACATGAGCATCTTTAATTCTGGAAGTTCACCAATAGACTTTTTCTGATAATTTTCTGGTCATCCAATTAATAACTGGTCCTACCTCGGAGCCTTTTTAATTCAGTTAGAATATGTAAAATATTGAAACCAAGAAAAGGAGCTAGGCAGGGTCCTTATTTCATCGTACATTTATTTCTCACAGCCCATTGAGGAATGGTCAATTTGTAAAGAACCTATTTTAGAGAAGAAATAATTAATAAGAAATTAAAAACGGTTATTCCTTGTTTCAAATCACCTATCTCAAACAACGATATATATAAGTATAATATTATATATATATATATAGTATAGTATATATAATATTTATATAATTATATATTATATATATGTAATATAGATATATTATATATACATTAATAATAATATATAATAGAATATATAAGTATATATTACATATATTATATATATATATATTATATATATTAATTTTTAATATTATTTGTCATATTTTGAATATATATGACTATATTATTTTTTTTATATATGTAAATGTCTAGAAACGTGTGTCGCCGCACTACGAAAACGTACTAATGCATTTTGAAAAATATACCGAATCAAATTTTGAGAAATTTTAGACTCTACAACATATAATGGAAAAAAATATTTCACAGAAATGTTAAATTTCTTTCTCTCAAACTTGACACTAAGCGGAAGATAATTAGGGCTGTGCCAATTTATTTCCTTTTAAATTTGACGTGTAACTAAAGTTTGTTTTTAATAAATCAATCTTATTAGTTTATATAATAAATTTAAATTTTATTTCGATGCTACTTAGACTTTTCAATTTTCACTTTGTTTTAAATGTCCTTAACAAATTATCAATTAGAACAATATGTAAGAACAATTTTTATATATATATATATGTTTATATTATACCCTTTAAGATATTTATTATCTTTCGTAGCAAGTATGTTCTTTTTGAGCGAAGTCGTATCGAAAGAGGATTAAATTTACCTTGCAAGTCAAATTAACCTGAGAGAGAGAGGTGTCATTGATGTTGTATCAGATTTGGTCCTAGCATGGGTTTTTAGCACAAAAAGTTCTTATATATCACAACTATTATCTTTATTGGACAAATAATAAATGCTTTCAATATCTTATGGTATCAATATTTAAAAGCCACAACTCATATCTCAAAAAACTAAATAGCTAGCATGGGAAAAGGATACCATTGCTGGATGATGCGCTGGTCCATTTTAGTGCGGGAAAAGAAAATGTAAAAATAAAAAAAATAGAAAAAATTTTTAAAAATATAAATCCTCAAAAACTACAACCTGATAGAGGAAAATGAGATACATTTTTTGAAATCCTGGTAAAATTCTTTAGAATAGGAAAATGTAAAAAAATAAAAAAAATAAAAAAAATATTATTCTGGAAATTAATTATAGTAATATGAATTAGAGAGCCTATTTAGAGACCTTCTTTTTGGTTAACTCGTTAAAATAAATAGATTTCTATTAAATTTTGCTTTTTTTTTTTTTACTAAAGAATACCCCAAAGGGTATACCGCACCGATGGCAGGAGTCGGGGTCTCCTCGGCCTTCCGGGGAACTACGGGTAGGACTTACATTCCCCCGCCTCCGGGGAGGGTCTCCGGAACCACCGCTCTTTGGTTTTATTGGGATGTCGCGGGGGTTCCTAACCGCCCCTCCCCTGCGGGGTATGAAAAACGTCCCCCCCTGTGTTCCCCGTCCGCTCGAGCCCCCTCCATTGCCGTGTAATACCCTTTCACAAATAATTATATATATATATATAGTATTATATATTATATATATATATATATATATATTAATTATCCTGGTCCACCCCCCTTATATATATGTTATATATTATATATATATATATATATATAGTATATATTAATATATATATATATATATATATATATATTATATATAATATATATAATTGTCAGTCAAGCCATAAAAAAAAGATAAGCCATGATTTTTTTAATTTATTTATTATATTTTTTTTACAATTTTTCCGACAGAATTTTACAAGGAATTCCAAAATGTATTCCTTTTCGCTGTAGCTATTTTGTTTTGGATGAGATATTGCATTTTTTTTTTTACACGTTGTCCGCCAATAGAAAATTTTACCAGCATTCACACAATGTATTCCTTTTCCCTGTGTCTTATTGTAGTTTTTGAGATATTGGATTGAGATATTTGTGGTTTTACACCAATATCACCATATAGTATATATTAATAATTATATATATATATATTACTCGTATAATATATATATACTTAATATATATATATATATATAATAATATTATATATGTATATATATATATAATATACGTATATTGTATATATATATATAGCGTATAAGTATATATATATAGTATATGATATAATATAGGTATATATATAATATATATATATACTTATATATATATATATATATTATATATATATATATAGGGTAGTTATATATATATATCGTGACAGCTGATTTGAAGAAATATAATTCTCTTTTTTTTCGGTGTTTATTTTACAAAAAACGGTAAAAGAATTAAATTGTCTCTCAAAAATTAGTTTCAATTCTCTTAACTGTTTCGTTGCGCGACATACGTTCTAGACTTCATACTATTAATATAGTATATACTATATAATATGATATATATATCATATATATGATATATATATTATATTATATAGTATATAGTATATATATATTATATTATTAATAAATATATATATAAGGTATATATAATATATATATATATTATATAGGTATACTTGAGCGTGAAGCGTGATGCCAGTTTTCAATATTAGCAGACGCTGTTTTGGAAATTTCGAAATTGTTTTAGGTATCAAATAATTATTTAAAAGATAAGTAATTGAAATTTTTTCGGTTATCTAAAAACGCTTTGGGCAAAGGTATAGTCACAAAATTCAATTATAATAATAATAATAATTTAGCTAATAATAATAATAATAATATAGATAATAATATAATAATATCAAAATAATAATTAATAAATAATAATAATAATTAGTAATAAAGAATGAATAATAAAAATAATATAATAATAATGAAGTAATAATAATACAATAATTAATAAAATAATTAATAATAATAATAATGTAATAAGTGAAATATAATAAATAATAATAATAATAAAAATAGAATGAATAATTTATTTTTTAGAAGAAAAATGAGCTAACCTCTCTGCTTCCAAAGTACGAATACTTCCAAGAAAATGCTTCCAATGAAGTGGATATTTGCCCTCGGCCATTTTTCTTGCAACAAATTTGTAAGAGTTCAATTTTTCTTGAAAGTAATCTGGCAACTATCCGGAAGATTATAAAGTTTATCCGTCTGCGACAGCGATTTATCAGGCAGGCAATATCGACGTAGATGGAACTGTTTGTGATAATATTTTGTCTTGAAACCATGATTGTTAGTTAAAAAAAAAAAAATGTGGAAATTATTCAGGAATTAAAGGTACAAGAGATGTCCCTATTCACTCCCATATGATATCCATATATATTCCATCAAGGAAGTACGTATACTATGGTAGGCGATAGGTATATTATATATATATAATATATAATATAAGTATATATCAGCAGTATAGTATAGTATATATATATATATATGTATATATATATATATATATATATATATAGTTAATGATTTTGGGAAAGAAAAGTGTTTCAATATATATATAATATATGGACTATAGTATATATATATATATATATATTAATATAGTATATATAATATACCTATAGTAAATATATATATATAATATATATATATATATATATATATATATATATTATATATATATATATATATATTATATATACTATTATGAAAAAATTAAACTTTCCTCACGATTTCCACATACGTGAAAATGTTCTGAAAGAGTTTCAGCAGCAGCGTCTCCTTAGACTTTTTTGGAAAGAGATGAGTAGATGAGAGAGATGAAGGGTTCGAGGGAGAGAGAGGAGACAAGTAGAGATGAGACAGAGAGGTTGAGGAGGAGATGATCAGAGGAGAGGAGAAGATTGTGACCGCGTTTTTTTGTTTTTTTTTTTACCTGGTCTGTTTTGTTTTTGTATTTTGTTGTTTTAGCTCTTTCATCTAGAATGCTGTGCTGATGACGCTCGCTTTAATCGAAGAAGGAGCCAATAGATGAGTGATCGAGTTTTAGTGCTGTGTAACTTTCACAACAATTACAATATGGGAATCCGACGGGGCTATTAGTTGTTATGATCTAAGTTCGAGAGTGAAGGCTACAAGAATGAATGTAGTATTCACTTTGAGTGAACGTGTGAAGAACAATTTAGATGTTTTCCTCTGCCTTAATAGTGACATGAAGAACAAGGTAAAGAGTTAAGTTGCTACCAAGGTCACTCTCTGAACCGTCGCCCGGCAATTGCTGTTGAAGTCGTACATTGTTTTGAATTTGAGGTGGATTATCATGAAGGTTGGTCGTCCGGGATATAAGAATAGACAGGAAATCGATATGAGTACAGATAACTATTTCCATTATAAGAACAAATATCACAAATCGGATTCAAGGTATCATGACCCGCCAACTAACTCAGACAGCTTTAAAGGATGAAAGTAAGCGATGTTCCTAGCAACATTGATGTTATAGATATGACTAGATATGTATAAGTATTACTAGAGATGGCGCTCTCTGCAGATAATGGATGGATTACGACTATCGAAAAGAAAGGGAGTTTTAAAATTCCAAATCCTTTGTACTGCGTTAAACTCTATCAAAAGCTTGTCGATAGTACCAACACCAAAATTAAAGTCTTTCAACCAGAATGCAGGAAGTGAAGGGGACCAGGAGTCAGTAGAGTAAGGAAAGGAGCATACCAGAAAGTATTTCTTTTTCGGAATTCATACTGATCGGAGATTAAGAATTAGAATTTAGTGCTTTCAACCTTTATCTTTTTAATGGATATATTAGCAAAAACTGTGAGAAGGTTGCATAAGAGGCTAAATGGAATAGAACGTTAGTTTAGTATGAAGATTGAGAGCGATTTTCCTCGCCCTCTTCGACATAAAATGTGATTGAGTCTACTCTTCCAACAGCAAGAAAAAAAAACCGAATTTAGATATGCAGAGATGCAACATTTACGCTAAGGCAGGTTGCGACAAGCTTGGAAGCACAATTTTGGATAACGCACAGAAGAGATACTACCATCAGGATCATACGGCATCTTAGTATTAAGCTCCTCCGCAGAGAGAGGAGAGAGAGAGAGAGAGGAGAGAGGAGAGAGAGAGGAAGAGAGAGAGAAGGAGTAGAAGAGAGAGAGAGAGATGAGAGAGAGAGAGAGAGAGATGACAGCTGACACGCTTGCATAAGCTATGAACACGTATACTATGACGAAGTATAATATGAACGAAAATAAATGGTATTGGGGAGGTGAGGAAAGGATATCTGTAACAGTACCGGAATCATGTTAGGGTGGACCATTGCAGACAAGTAATTATCATTGAAAAGAGTTTTTTTAGTTTTAGCTTAGCAGGACGTAAATCATAATAGTGATTCCGTCAGAAGAAACAAATGGAGGAAAGGTGAAAAAAACAAAATTGGAAGTTTAACTTTTTTGCATTTTTTGTTTTTTTTGTTTTTTTTTTGCATTAAAGTTTTAAAAGGGCGTGATAGAGGGCGCTAACCAGAAATATTATTTACGTTTACCTACGGAGGAAAAAGGGTTTTTAAAAATAGAGTGAGTTTGACAAGCGATGGTAATTCAAAAAGTTAGGATAACCACTGTGAATGAATAGCTTCGAGAACAAATCAGAGGTTAGTATCATGGGCTTATGAGTTAGTTTAAATGAAGGTATATTGAATGTAAGCCTACATGCCAAAGATAGTCACCTCTGTTAAGCGTTCTGCGGCGCCCTTACGAAGGAGACATCTCCGACGAAGTTAGTCATTCCAAAGAAAATCAAAGAGTACGACGATCTTAAGTCGCTGATCAGTTTGTAGCACCGATAGCTGGCAAAAAAGCTTTTCCGAACCCCAGGGTTGGAACCTTTTCTGGCGGCAAGATCTTCCCTTTATAAAGGTCGTTCTTGGGTTCATTTGATTTATTTTTTTTCTGAATTATAAATATAAGAAAAGATAAAATTTTAGACTTTTTTATTTATTTATTTATTAGGGTTTTGTCCTATCTAAAACTATTTTAATTAACCAAGAAAAAGTGTTTAAAATATTATTAAACAGTATATGGCCTTTCTTTAAAATAAATTGAAAACATTCTCAAGAAATAATAATAAAGAATGTCTTCAAAAAAATACATGAAAAATAAAAAGAGAATACTTGAAGAAATCTGAAGCAACTTTTCCAAGTTTTGGGGATTCCCCTTACCAAATCCCTAAGGCCCGCCCAAATACCTAAGACATTTTTTAAAAACCTTACTTTACTACTAATGGTACTTTCACTAGGCTGAAACCAAACGGTTCTTGTGGGTTTTTTCAAAATTTGTCACGATGCCTATAGCTATTAGTAATTGTAAGTTCTAAAACTGGTTGCTTCCATTTGGTTTGAAGAGATGACAACAGCCTAATCTTTATAAACCCTTCAACTTTCACTAAGCTGTATTTGATTGACCCGCAGAATTTTGTTCTTTTGTTTCAGTAGCAATGTATGAATAATGTAGCGAGTTCACGGGCAAGTAAAATGGCCGACAGGTAAGATCTGGGTCAGTAAGTAGGGCCGGGAGTACACCGCTATGGCCAGGAGCTTATTCCCGGTCGTGTAGTACACACCTGACGCCAGCGATGAGCACAATCGCTCGTAATCAGGTGGATTATTTTTAAAAATCAACTTGAAAACATGATGCTTTTTTTTAAAAGATTTAAAAATAGTTTTTCTTAATTTTTTATTTTTTAGATTTCATTAATTTATTTTTTTTTTTTTTTTTTTTTTTTCTTTTTTATTTATTTGTTTTTTTTTTTAATTATTTTTCGATCATATTTCGATATTTTTCATTTTTTGTTTTCTTTCGACCGGGATTTCCTTCTTAGCACTATACTACCTGTTCCTCTTCGACATGGGTGGGGGGCGGGCGGTTTGATGTTTCACCAACAACGGCAGTTCCCTGTGCGCTATAATCCGCCGCAGGGAGTAGCCGTTCGCGGGACACCGCACACCGCAGAGCACTTCCGGGTGGGCATTAGCAGCTACACCGCGAGGGTAGCGCGCACCGCTACATTGCGAGAGGCACATGACCCGTTTTGTGCGAGTAGACCAAGTCTGCGACGAAGCGGGGGCCTTTGCTGGTGTTTTTATATTATTCGAGTTACTTTCTGTTGGCGCACGGAATGGCGTCGGAGTGCTTAGACACGTGCTTGGATTGTTGATAGTCTCATTCACGAAGATATGTAGATTTCATGGGATGGTGGTTGGAGATGGTTACTCGACAATCGGGGATGAGCAGCGCGAGAGTCGCAGGCTCATGCAAATAAAAAAAAATAAGAGAGAGACTACGGGTCGGGCTTTGTGAAAGTGGCGGCGGGCGGGTGCGGGTCGTTGTTCGGTGCCCCGCGTATGTGCATCTTGGTGTTGTTCTCTCTGGGCTGTCTCTGTTTGTTTTTCGTGTCTTGGAGGGGCCTGCCGGGTAAGCCGTTGATGAAACGCTCTGCAGTGTGGTCGTGGCCGTGTCACTGCTCGTAACTTCACGAATAGCCGCCAACGCCCGCATCTCCTTAAGTGGGGTGGGGAAATCGCTGGGAAAAAAAAAAAATTTAGAGATAACATAAAAAAAGATAAAACAAAAAACCATTAAGTATATAAAGAAATTGATAATTATTAGGTATTTAGGATATCTGGTAAAGACATAATTTAAAATATGAATATTTAGTAAATATAGGAAACTTAAAATAATAAATAAATATCTGAGGAAGAAATAAAAAATTAAAAAGACGAATATAAATATAATCTAAAAAGAAGCACGGGACCTCATGGATTAAGACAGCGTACGGTGATAGTGGTTAAAAATATCACACCCCTCGATTTGGCGGCTATTGTGCTGTGCTCTATTCCACTTGTCTCTGGGGCTCATGCGGGTTTCCTATATATCGGACGGCGCGGTGTTCTATTATGCGTCCCTTTTTGTTACCATTTATGCGGAGCCGAGTGTAATAGGCGGTGCATCCGCGACTCGTTAGCACGTTGTTTATACTCAACTCTTCTTTTATTGACAGATTTACCACCTGAATATCGCCCCTGTGCTCATGTTTCTTCACTCCGAACCTGCGTATCGCTATACAGTCAGGTATATCTGCTTCTGGACCGGTTTCACATTTTTGGCCATGACTGTCCGGAGTTAAGCAATAAGACTTTAATCTCGTTGCTCGGGTCATGTCCGTATATAGCTTCAGTGAAATTGAGTTTTGCAATGATAGGCTGTCATCTCTCGAAAACCAAATAAGACGCATTTTGTAGAATTTAAAATTGACTAAAAGCTATAGCATCGGTTACAGAATTTTGAAAAACTCACAAGAATATTATCAGAATCGTACCCCCCTCATTAATATCAAGCTGGGTTAGTTGATTCATCTTGAAGAGTTTTCCAAGATATTCTTCATAGAATTTCTTTTTAATATTTTCATTATTGCATTTGGTGTCTGGAAGACTCTGGGTTAGTTGTACTTATTCGTGTTTGTATGAATTTCGTTCATTGAAATATTTATTCTTAGATTTATATGACTGTGATTAATAAATTTTAATACATTTTTCTTTTCTTAAATCTATATAACTTTTTTTTTATGGAACGCCCTCAACTGAAAAAAATATTTTCTAATTATAATAATATTTCATATTAATAAGTTATTAATGTCCTTAAAGATTTTTTATTTTTTCTTATATTTTATTCATTTTGTAAACAAAAAAAATCAAACTGAAAAAAGAACGATTCTTACATAACTTACATTTTTATAGGAGATTTCTTGCTCTCTCGGCCTTGTGTCTAGGTCTCAACAACGGCTTCCAACCCAAGCGCCAGGTTTCGGAACTGGTTTTATAACTATTCGCTCAGTTCGTGTGTGCTTTCACTATACTCTCTCATGATTCCGGTACGCCACTTAACGTGTATCTGGGCCTCGTTTACACTTTTCTTTTTGATTTTCCTTTCGGGAATGATCTACTTCATGTCTCCTTTTCCGTCCGCGGTGATTGTCTCTTCCCTTTTTCGAAGACTCGGCGCAAGTAACTGCTTTTAACACCATTGGATGTGTTGGGTATACAATAAATCTTCTTGGCGTTTTTTTTGGTGAGGCGCGAGCATTCCATATACCATTCATTATTAACTAACACTACCATAAGTCCTTTGCCGATGTTACCCTTTTTCCGGGTGTTTATTGATTCTCGAGACTACATTTCATCACACTGGGGGGTTTCCTTCTTTTCTTTTGATATTTACTTTAAATTTCGGTTGCTCTCTCATAACTCACTCGTATTCCCTCATTAGGAAAATCTGTGTTGCTTGTGTTTTTAGCATACTGTCTTCCGAGTATTGTCGGTCGCCGTAGTAATGTAGCGGTTTAATAATTTCTTTTCTTCTGGTTTCCCCGCTTCTTTCCACCAGCGCCATTTTTATTTATACAATATTGTTTTTTTGCCATATCAAAAAAAACTAAAAATCTAATAATACATTTCCAATTTACACGTTTAGCACTGTTTCCTCCAATTGGTTAGCTCTTTTTTTTTTTCTCTCACACATCCTTCATCTGTCACCTCTTTCATATCTGTCCTTCTCTGCGTATCTGCCGGGCGATATCAACTATAAGTCGGGATAACTGTTATACTGATCGACCGGGTGCATCTCGGGCAAGTCTAATAGATTACTTTAAAACTCCTTGTCTTCACATTTAATTTACTGTGCCTTATGTCCTGCAATTCCCACCATTTAACCCTTCAATACTGGAGCTATATACTGTTTCCGGTATTCTTGTCATCAGATATTTATCCGTTACCTGCCCCTCCCCTAAATCTTTTACTCCTAATTCTTTTAATTGGTGTTCTGTTTTTGTATTACTATTCTTTCCATTTTTTTCACACGTTTCTTCCTCTACTTCCTCTCTATTCTGGTTCTTCTCCTAACTATGCGGTGTCTACCCGCACACCTTTCCTTCTATCCACCGTCTTTCTACACTGTCTTTGTCTCTTTGTCTTTTTCTGTATTTATTATTATTGGTTCTTATTATTTCTTTTTAAGGGATGTCTGAATTCTTCTTTCTATTTCCTCTGTTTTTATTTATCTTCATATCGAATGATCTTCTTTATGTTTCTTCTGTTCTTATTAATCTCAAATGAAGGTTAGACTCTCATTATCTTTATTTTTCTTAATTCTCCTTCTCTACTACCTATTCTTATTTCTCTATGCTTTCTTTTTCTTACTTTTTTCTTATTCTTTTTTTTTTCTTCTTTCTTTCTTTCTCTTTCTTTCTTTTTTATTATTTCTCCTCTTATTACTCTTCTTCTTCATCTTTCATTTTTTCTTCTTCTTCTTTTTTCTTCTTTCTTTTCTTTCTTACTCTTCTTGACTTCTCTCTTTTGGTTAACTCTTTAATTATCTTTACTATTGTATTACTGTTTCGATTTTTTTTATGATTTTCTTTCACGATTGCTATGTATCTCTTCCTGTGCGTTTCCATTATATACTGTGTGCTTCTCACCTTACATTGATTCTGCGCTTGCTTCTATTCTTGCTTTTACTTATTCTTCTTGCCTTTGTGTTTACTTTTTTTTCTTGTTTGCATCTTCTCTCTGCTATATCATTAATATCTAGTTTTTTTTCTCTTCTTGGTAGTGGTTAAAGTATGTAGATCTCATATCTATTTATGTCGTTAAGTTAGGGGAATACTTTCTTTTCTTTCTTTTTCTTTTTAATTATTTATTTATTTATTTATTTTTGCTTCTTTCTTTCTGAAATCATGCAATCATCATCTTTCATTTTCTTTCTGTTTTCTCTCACTCTTTTCCTTCCACTTCAATATCTTCCCCACATTTTAACTTTCATTGTCAATGTATTCTCTTGCGCTTATTTGTTAGCACTTTACTGGTTTTCGAGTTAATATTAAGTGCAAAAGGAATCATATTAATTTCCCCTCTATACCTTCAGGAGTTAACATATAATCACCTTTGTCATTTCAACATCTTTATTTTCCCAAGCTACGCTGTTTCTGAAATCTAAAAAGATATCAAGTTACCATGTTTCAAGTCTTACTACTAATCTAAAAAAAATTATTGCTCTTAACCCTAATACACACTCTGTTGTTCTTATAAAATCATTTAAGAGTAAATAAAATCTTCAAGCAAGTTTCACAACAGAATAATAAAGTAAAAACAGCCCTACAGCCTGAGTAACATCCAATCCACCCTATAGCTCATCTCTTCTGGAAAAAAATTCTACTCATCAGAAATTGAGGAACCTGTTCGCATACTTCAATTTTGTCCAAATAAAGAAATGCACTGAACTGTGTCTTTTCTTCCTAATGGTGAAAAATCAATATGTTAAATCTCTATGATTGAGAATTTAGAAATGTTGTTGTTATCGTAAAGCAGGCGATTTGAACATCTTTTGCTCCACAATTCCGACAGACCTTTGACTCCCAAGCAAGTTCGGGCCAGAAGGTAATAATTGATACGGATGCGTTCACAAAACTTTAATGGTAATTGCTAATGACATCCGTATCAATTATTCCCCTCTGGCCCGAACTTGCTTGGGAGTCAAAAGCCTGTCGGAATTGTAAAGCAAAAGATGTTCAAATCGCCTGCTTTACGATAACGAAAACATTTCTAAATTCTCAATCATAGAGAATTTAACAGTCCTTGATTATAGCCTCTATTAAGCCTTCGCTAACTTGTTTATTAAAATGAAAGTAAGTATAGCCGTTCAATTGCCTTTCAGGTAAACTTGTTTGTCCTTTTAATTATTTACTACTACATGATGAAGTTATTAAATTTTGAATATTAAATTTCTCTTTGTTAATTTTAATCAATATAACAATATATATGTTGCAAGTGATGAAAGATCACTCTCTTTCACGCATGCGCATAAAGTTGTTTACTAAATCTTGCAACTTTCTATTGCAGGAAATTCTAATGTTAAATAAATATTAACATTCCCCGTTTTTGGAAACTTTATTAATTTTATTTAACCCTTTCAATTAAACAAAAAAATTATAATAAAAGAAATATGATTATATTATTATTACATATATTATATACAGCATATATATATATATAAAGAAATTATTTAAACTTATATATATATATTATATATTATATATATATATATATATATATATATATATATATATATATATATATATATATATATATATATATATATATATATTATATATATATATCGTATTTGATAAATATATATATATTATATATATATTATATATATTATTATAGTTATTTTTGTTATATTTATTTATATATATTATATTTTATAATAAAGGTGTGCAGTAATGTTGGAGTAATATTCTTGAGATGTGTTATTATATATATGCATTCTTGCTATATATATATATATATATATATATTATTATTATTATTATTATTATATATATATATATTCTTAGATTGTGTTATTATATATATGCATTCTTTATATATATATGGTTTATATACTTTAGATATATATATATATATATATATATATATATATCATATAATATATATATATATATATATATATATATATATATATATATTTCAGGTGCGAAGAAAAAAGTTACTGGACAGATTTTGAATTTCCTTTTTAGATGTTCGAAATAAAAAAAATATATTTTTATTTTCGAATTTTTATATTTTATAAATAATAAATTTTCTTGAATTATTTGTATTTTTTTTTCTTTTTCGTTTATTTTTATTTTTATTTTCAGGAGAATTCTATTATAATATAATAATAATAATAATAATAATAATAATAATAATAATAATAATAATAATAATAATAATAATAATAATAATAATAATAATAATACAGTAATAAACTACTACTACTACTACTACTACTACTACTACTACTACTACTACTACTACTACTACTACTAATAATAATATAAACACACACACACACACACACACACACACACACAGCAGAATATTAATAATACACATTAATATGGATAATGCTAATGACAACAATAACACTAATAATAATAATAATAATAATAATACACACACACACACACACACACACACACATAATAATAATAATAATAATAATAATATAATAATAATAATAATGGTTATTTTAGATCCCTTTACTTTCTTAGAAAATTATGTAAGTATATACCTATATACACACACCATTGAACGCACATAAACATTCAAACACACGGGCGCGCGCGCACACACATACAACACACACACACACACACACACACAGACATATATATATGAGTATATATATATGATATATATATATATATATATATATATATATATATATATATATATATATATATATATATATATATATATATATATTTATATATATATATATATATATTATATATATATATATATATATATATATATATATATATATATATATATATATATATATATATATATATATATATATATATATATATATATATATATATATTATATATATATATATAAGAGGGGAGAGAAGGAGTTGCAATTCTGATGAGTGTCCTGTGGTACAGAGGTATGATCGATTTTGTTTGTGTGAGTACTAGAATTATAATAGTTAAATTTAAGTTTGAAGCGGTCAAGGTATATTTAGTTGTGACATATGGTCCATTGAAGAGAGAACGATTTTCTTGGTTAATCTGATGGATGCTTTGGATGAGATTTGTAGGTGTTTCAGATTGATTGTGTTGGGTGACCTATATGGTTAGATAGGTGATCAAAAAAGGGATGGTAAAACAGGTGGCCTTGGGGTATCGGGAGAAAATGAGAATAGTAGGAAGGTGATTGATTTCTGAGAGGAGAGAGGTATATGAGTGTAAGAAATACTTTCTTTAAACACAAGAGTATTCATAAGTATACTAAAGTTGGTGTAGGTAGAGATGGTGTCGAAGGGAAAAGTATGATTGATTTTGTGCTGGTGAAGAAGGAGATGTTGAAGTATGTGTTGGATATTGAATCAGTGAGAGGTTTAGGAATGAGATTATCGGATCATTATGTTGTTTTATATAAAATTAGGTTGGTGGGGGCTTGGATGGAGAGGAAAGTGATAAAGAAGGAAGCGGGTAGAAGTTCACAGAACAAGGTAATAAGCAAGGATAAGTATTTAAGAACGCTCGCAACTAAATCAGCTGAATGTGAACAAGTTGAAACTGAACAAATCTGGAAGCAAATGAAAGAAGCTGTTGCTAAATGCTAACAGTGCAAAAAAAGTATGTGGATGTGCTAAAGTAGGAAGTAAGAATGTTAACAGTGAGTAGAGGAATGAAGAGGTGATGCAAGTAGTTAAAAGTAAAAAGAAGAGTGGTTGAATGTCCTAAAAGAAAATGATGAAGTTTCAAAAGATAGATGTTTGAAATTTTATAAGGAGGAAAAAAGGAGTACTAAAAGGTGCATACGTAGGAGGAAAAAAGAGGTAAATGAACAGTTTGGAAGGAGGATGAATGGGGGGACTTACAACAGGAAGATATTCTGTAAGGAAGCACGAAAGGTTAAGAATGAGAATAAGGGGAATCTGCTTAGAGTAACGAATAGGGATGGTGCTTTCTTAACTGATGAAATGAATGTGAGGGGAGTGTGGAGGGAACACTTCGAAAATCTGCTTAACATTGGCAGTAATGAAGAGGGTATAGTGAATGTGCGTGGGTTTGATGGTGCAAGAAGGAATAGGTATTTTGTGGATGAGATCATTAGTAAGGAAGAGGTAATGGATAGAGTGAAAAAGTTGAAGAATGGTAAATCTGCAGGTATATTTGAAATTGCTGGTGAAATGATCAAGAAAGGAGGCGAGATGATGATTGATTGGATTTGGAAATTGTGTAAAAAAGCGTTTAATGAAGGTATAGTTCCGAGGGATTGGAGGAGAGAAGTAATAGTACCCTTATATAAGGGTAAGGGGGATAAGGTTAACTGTGGGAATTATAGGGGAATTAGTTTATTGAGTGCTGTAGGGAAGATATATTCTGGTATTTTGGTCGAAAGAGTGCGTTGAGTGACTGAAGGACTGATGCAATTAAATCGTTGGTGGATGTAAATGAACTAAGTCTTGAGTGCGCTATGGTCTTACATGAGGGTATGTTGCTACCTGTGTTAATGTATAGTAGTGAAACTATGGTCTGGAATAAGAGGTATAAATCTAAAGTACAATGTGCTCAGATGGACAATCTTAGAGGCATGTTAGGTGTGAGAAGAATTGGTAAAATGAGGAATGAACGTATTAGAGAGTTGTGTGGTGTGAAGTAAGTGGTAAATGAGGGAATAAATGAAAGTACATTGAGATGGTTTGGTCATGTGGAAAGGATGGATGATAGTCGGCTGGTTAAGCGGATGTATAGTGGTGAGTGTACTGGTAATCAACCGGCTGGGAGGCCGAAGAAAAAGTGGATTGAGACAGTAAAGGATTTCTTAGAAAAGAGAAATGTGAGTTTGACAGAGTGGAGAAAAATGGTGCATAATAGGAGTGAATAGCTGGGTTTTGTGAGGGGATATGGTTGTGGCCCACCAGGGCCAAGGGATCAAACCCACATTGGCGAGTTGCCATAGTGAAAGTCTGTCGCGGTTCCGTAAAGTTCTTAGGTGGATTTTTGACTGGAACGAGTTCTCAGTAAAAGTTATAAAGGGGGGCGGTAAGGCTGGACTTTCTTTTCTACTTGCGTCATATTCTTCTTCTACTTTTCTGTTTCCGGTGCATGTTACGCACCTTACCCCCAGTCTTGGGGAAAGAAGGTGGGTGATGATGATGATGTATATGTAGCATTAATTATATGGCAAGGGAAATAGCTCTCCAGAAGCGACGGAATTACCCCGAATGGGCATATTTGGAGCGCTAGTGGACATCCAGAGCTACTCCAATGCCCAATGGTTCTTGCACTCTCTTGCACTCATATCCACATTCTTCTTACACTGCAGTAGGCTCTCCCTTATCAAACACCATAAAACACTATTACAGACAACACCTTCCTTCTTAAAAAAAATGACAACCGCACGATTGACCTCAGAAAAGCCTTGAGGGACAACCAAATGTAGCCCTTCATCCACCCCTCCCTAATCACCACTTGAGAGTTTACGGCCTCTGGTTGTGGGGTTGGTGCTCCGGTGGTGGGGTTGGTGCTGTCACAGAATTGCCGGCCTGTTCTGATGTACGGCCTTCTTTCTTCAGTCTTTACCTTAATTTTCACTTTGTTGAACATCACCTCTCCTCCTATAAACATTATCTCTTATTAAGTGAAACTCAGGAGTTTGAGATTCTCACAGCAAACCCTTCTACTCTCTTGACTCCTACAGTTTCTATCTTCAATTTTCAGCCAAAGACTGATGTTGTGCCTATGTGTTCAGTGATGATGTTGTTTGTTCTTGTGTTCCTCATTTACAGTCTTCCGAATTTTCTACCTTATGCTCAAGCTTTTCTGTGAATTTACTACTTAATTCATATGTTTTGTATATCCGTCTCCTGTCTTCCCTAAATTCTTCAACTACTTAAACTCAAAATTAGAGAACACATTCTCTCTTCTTCAACTTTCTCTGAAATCATCATTCTTGGTGATTTCAATGTTCTTCAGCACCAATGGTTTTCCTCTACTTCTCAAGAAACAGCTGGTGGTTGAACTTACCGATTACCTTTCTTTCCTGACTTGATCGTCCTGGAGATGAACCCAACAACATTCTAGACCTTTTCGTAACCTCTAATCGTTTGTCCTTACTCTGCTAAACTCTTTCCTTCTCCCTGTTCCTCCGATCACTTTCTTATCCAGCATTCTCTTCTATTTCTTCAAGTCTTCCGCAACCTCCCCTTACTGCGAAAAAACGCTTTTGGCACTTCGGTGCTACCAACTGCTCGGACTTGTGGTGGTGCTTTTTTGATTTCCATGGAGTGACTTTTGTTTTCGTTGGATAGGTCCTTCGGAGTGTGTTGAGCGCATTACCTAAGTGATTCTCTTTTGCATGGAGACCTAACAAATCTTGGTTGAACTCTGCTTGTTCTTATTCATTTTGCCACAGGGACGCTGGCTTAAGGGAATAACCGTCATATTCAAACTCCAAAAACCCACGCATCTTATATTTCATCCCGGAATAGGGCAAAAATATATTCTTCAAACACTAAAAACTCAATAAGAAAATGCAATAAGTTTTCTGGTTTCTCTTCCTCCCGTCCTTTATGGCATTATGCAAAAATATTTAACCTTTGTTTCTTGCTTTTTCCCTCCTCAATTACCTTCCGACGACACAACTGCAGTTTTACTTTCCGCTGAAGCTGAACTCTTTATTCAAAACTTTGCTTCTAATTTTACCTTAGGCGATTCCGGAGCAATTCCTCCTTCGTAACCTCCACCTCCCTTCAACTCATTTATGCCTAATATAGTAATTTCTTCTAAAGATGTTATTTCTACTTTCTCTGACCTTAATTAGCATAGTAATGAGCAATTAGCAATTTGCATAGGTACGGATAAGGTGTCAAATATGATGAGTACCTTTGAAATATTAATTAAGAACAATGAGGAAGAACTTGAGGAATTGGTCAATGTGATGCCAATTTTATTGAAATGTCAAAAACGAAGTACTTGTTGACTTTCAGAACGAACATGATAAGAGTATGAAAAGATTATGTTCTAATGACGTAAATATTGAGTTCACGCGTGAGGTGACGAGTTAAATCATATAAACATGACAAGATAAATCGCAAAAAGTAGTGCCTTTCTAAAAAATACAAATAATGATAATATAATTTTTAAAAAAACTTTCTAGGTCTATATAAAAACAAATATAATTTTCCAAAGATAATAACGAAATGAATTCTGAAGGTGGTATTGGTCATAGGTTGTGGGTCATGGGTTGTAGGTCATGGGTTGTGGGTCATGGGTCCAAGATAATTGAATGAAGAATGTGTAGAATCATTGGGTCACTGCTTTCCATGGATTAAAAATATCAAAAAAGAAATATTCTTCTCCAATAAACCAATTTTTTTCTTACAACAAAATATATTGGCACAAGATATTTTTATTATTATTTATTTTATTATTATGACGATCGAGAGAATCTGTGAAAAGCACTTCACTTTTACTACTACTACTACTACTACTACTACTACTACTACTACTACTACTACTACTACTACTAATAGTAACAGTTGTCAGTGAAGAAAAAGATCTAGGAGTATTAATTAATAAGGATTTAAAGTTTGCGAAACTATGTGCTGAAGCTGTGAAGAAGGCAAATAAAGCTTTAGGCCTTATTGCCAGAAACTTCAAATATAAATCTAAAAATATAATGCTTCCTATCTATAAAACATTAGTTAGACCTCAATTAATACGCAGTGCAGTTTTTGGAGTCCATAACTCAAAAATGATAAAAAGAAAAAATTGAAAGAATTCAAAGAAGGGCAACCAAATTAATACCAGAATTGAGAGGTAAGTCATACGAGCAACGACTACGCGAATTAAATATACATTCTTTAGAGATAAGAAGATTGAGAGAAAAATTAATAGAAATCTTCAAAATACTAAATAAATTTGATAATATCGATTACTGGCAATTCTTTAGATTTGATTTTAATGATGCTACACGAAGTTGCATCAAACTTTGTCCATAGAACAATTTCAAACCAATATAGCAAAGAATTTCTTCACTTATGATGTAATCGAGAAGTAGAATAGTTTTTCTTATGAAATAGGGAACAGCGACAACACATAAACTCAGTCAAGAAATAGTTAGATAAACACTTTAAGGAAATTGGTCTGTGAACTTTAATTCAACTAGATTTTTACTTTATTCAAATACTAGAACTAGTATATAACCTGAATATGGCAAAATCAAAGTAGAACAATTGAAAAAATTTAGTAAATGTTTAAAAAACATCATAAAAAGAGTTCCGGCTTGTAATAGCTTTGATGTTCATGGCTTGCAAATTATTAGTTCTAAGAAGGTGATATAATCGATAGCGCTATCGCCTTAACCTGTTATAAATAGCTTTGATGTCCAACGCATTGAACATATCTTTTCTAAGACTGTGATCTAATCGATCACATTGAGTAGGAAAAATGGCTTGCAAAGTATCCTTTCTAAGAAGGTGATCTCATCGATCGCACTATTGCCATAACTTGTAGTAAATGGCTTTGATGTTCACAGTATAAAGCAGCATTCTGTTACAAATAACCATAATAAAAAATTGTAATAAATATGTTCTAAGACCCTGATCTAATCGATCAAAAAGCTGTAAAAAATAACTGATAAATATCTGTTTTAAGACCCTGTCACATTGTCACATTGACAGTGAACACATGCAGCACAATAAATAAACAAAAATACTTAACAGACTTTGATGTTTGTTGCTTAGCAGCAGATCTGATCTAGGTGAGCAAACTCATAGGTTACATTGAAATAGGTAAAATAATATACTTATTTCAAAAATACTTAACAGATTTGCTTTAACTTCTGAACACATCCAACAAATTAAATAAACAAAAATACTTAACAGACTAGACTTGAGTGGACTGTAAAGTCTTTGCCAGTCGGTGCTCTGTAGTTCTGTTCTGTAGTTCTGTAGTTAATAATAATTATTTTATATTTTCTCTCTTTCCTTAATGTTAATCTCGTAGGAAAAAGTTAAAAAAAAGCCATTAAAAATTATCATATATTTATATAATTATTTTCTTTTACCCTTTATCCATTTACTTATTCAATTATTACCAATTTATATATATGATATATGTTTTTATATATATGTATATATTTATATATATATATATATATATATATATATATTATATTATTATATATATAATAATATATAAATATATATATATATATATATAATTACATATATCTTTCCCTCTCTCTGGATAAATATAATAACAAAATTATTTATTATCTAAATTTCAAATATTTTCAAAAGGCTATATTCTTTGATTAGGCCATCAGAACTTATATATATACTATATACTATATGATATATGATATATATATATATATGATTATATATTATATAATATATATATATATAATATATATATATCTATATATATATATATATATTATATGTATATATAGTTATATATATTTATATATATATATATATATATATATATATATATATATATATATTATATACTAAATAATATAATAAATATATAATAGATATATATATTATATATCTAATATATATATATATATGTATATTATATATTATATATATATAATATATATAATATATAATATATATATAATATGATATATATATATTATATATATATGATATATATATATAATATATATATATATATATAGATATATATATAATAAATATATATAATATATATATATATGCATATATACACTAAATAATTAATGAATAGCTAATAGAGTAGGTAATTGTAAATTAAATAAAATGTTTTTTGAATTTTTGATGAAAGAATTTCTTTGTTTAATTTTTTCTATTTGAATTAATGGAATGAATTAATAATGGAAGAAATGATTTGCTTCGTCAACTTTTCCAACAAAGAATTCTCGAAGCTTCGCACGCGCGCAAGCGCTCGGTCGCTCTTTAAGGATTAACAAAAGCTATTTAACAATATCAGAAGATCTTTAATTAAAGATACTTTTTTAATTCACTTGAATTAAATAAATTTGCTTTAATTAAAGGAACTTGATTTAATTCAAGTGAAATTGAATCAAGAAACTTTGATAGCATCTCTTTCTCATTGTTTTTTTTTTTTCAATATTATTACACGGTTATTGCGTCTTTTTAACACTATTTCTGAAATGGTTATTATGTTCTGACACGGTTATTGTGTTTTTGTTTTTTTCAACAATATTTCTGACACGGCTATTGTGTCCTTTTTCAACATTATTTCTGTCACTCTTTTTGTCTTTAAGTGAGGGAGTTCGATTTGCATAATAATAAATATGTTACTGACATGGTTATTGTGTCTCTTTTAACATTAATTTTTTCACCGTTATTGAGTTTATCATTTTCTATTTCTGTTCTTCTTCACAGAAATAAAAATAACTTCAAACAAAAATTTATGAAGAATATATATATATATATATATATATATATATATATATATATATATATATATATATATATATAATATATATATTTATATATATATATATATATATATATATATATATATATAAATTTTATAATATATATATATATATATATATATATATATATATATAAAGAATCACAGTTTTCATTAAATTTTATAATATGCGATATTTTTAATGTACATAGCTAACTTTACAATGAAACAGCTCGGAACTAGATAATTTACATATAAATAATTAAGTATCTAAATTTATTGATAAATAATATTTTGGTAGAATAAATAAATAAATAAAAAATAATTCATTGATAATTAAGTGAAAATCCAACTTCGAATGAACTGTTTTTGATATCCGAATCGTAAGATCGATGACCTGAAAAAAGAAACAAAAAGATATTAAGAAAGAAGGACATTTGCGTCATTAACTCAGAAGGAAAAAACGTCATTAGTTATAAATGAAAATGATCCCATTGTCTCAATCATTTTGGAACATTTGGGACATAGCTTTCATGATTGACAGACCTTGAGCCGCTCTTCCATTTTCAGCTGGATTAAATCTCTCTTTTGTGGAGGAGTTTAAAATCTCTCACCTCGTTTTCGATCTTGAAGACGCTCCAGACTCATTCCTCGACGTAGTAACTTGCCTTCTCGTCTCCTCTGTCGTCCTCTTCTAGAGTCATCGCTATTAGGTCGAGGTTGGCTGAAATGGCTGGGAGTAACTAAGCCGGGCAAACTGCCACTTCGTTCCGGCAGGATTATCAAATTTCTGTTCGAGTACTTGCGTTATTAAAATATATAAAGAAGCTCAAATACAAACACTAAAGAAAATAACAAAAATGATTTAACGGTAAATGACCAACATAGAAGCTTACTTGTTTCTTTTTTCTTTATCTCTTTTGTTCAGTTTTGGAGAACTATGAACGATGATATCCTCCAAAGACGAAGGCTTCTGAAGAGGAAATGGCCTTTTCACTTTCTTCCTGCAAACGCCACAAATAAAAAAATATTTAAGCTAAAAGTTTCTTGCAAAACACATTAGAAAATCAAATTTCAAGTCGTGACATATATAGTTTGGGATTCGCCTTACCTCTCTGCCAGGGATGATGCCCCGAAACCCGGTTTGACCTGTGGCAACTTCTGGCTGTTAATTTGCTTCGTCTTTTTAATTGGGGGCAGAGCGGAGGTAGACGAAGGTAACGGTGGTAAACTGGTGGGTGCCCCTGGCGATCTTGTGTAAGGGGAACTACGCCGAGTGTTCGGATCGAGTGTTAATGAATGGTCCAAGGCGAAATAGGAGAAATAGGAGAAAAAAAGAATAAAGAAGTAATAAAATAAGGAAAACGTTTCATAATGGAAAAGGAATCAAAGATTTTGAAAAATTTAAACACTGTAAAACAATGTGGAAACGCAAAAAGTCAAATATAAAACAACGCAAACATAAAAAAAAAAACTATGAAGATAATAATAATAATAATAATAATAATAATAATAATAATAATAATAATAATAATAATAATAATAATAATAATAATAATAATAATAATAATAATAATTATAATAATATAATAATAATAAAAATAATAATAATAATAATAATCAATAATAAAATAATAATAATAATAATAATAATCAATAATAATCATAATGAATATAATATAATAATTAATAATAATAATAATAATAATAATAATATATAATAAATAATAATAATAATAAATAATAATATAAAAATATAATAATACAAATACACTTAAATACTAGTATCACCTTATTTATATATATATATAATATATATATATATAGTATATTATAATATATATATATTAATATATATATATATTAATTATATATATATATATATAATATATATATATAATTATTATATATATATATAACACAAAGTTTAAAAATTGTGAGCGAGGCTTTCGAAATGACCAACCTCCTCTCCTCCTTCAGGTTCAACTTTATTAAATCGACTGAAATGAAAGAGAAAAACAAAAGGTGCAATTCCTTCCATCCATGTAGTTGGTTTGCTACTTAAGATTATTCTTCAGATTTTAACAAATACTCCGACAATTTTTGAAAAATGTTTAATGAAGATAATTCGTCTAATAAATAATTATTACATAAATTAAAATTTTTTTAACATTTTTAATAAGAAATGTTTCTTTCTATAGAGTGTCTCGTATGCACATCATTTTGGGAAGAGGTCAAACACACATATTCTCAACATCGATTTGCGATTCTGTGTCCTTGTATAATCCTTTGCCTATGTGATGATCAATATTTGTTTATCTCCAATCCTCAAAGAATAGTTATTTTATGCTCCTAATTTCTCCT
>JABUQX010042588.1:12500-16031 GCA_015478945.1 Trachelipus rathkii | reverse complement strand
GGGCGGAGTGTGTTCGAGCTGCTCGGGTGCGACACCAAACGCAAAAGTAGCGATGACAGCGGCGGGTGATGGTTCGGGTGGACGCGACTCGCGCTGCTGTTTGTAGAGTTGTTCTCCCGGCTCTAAAAGGGGATCGGTTCGCAGATCCCGCGATACAAACTCGTGTATTTGTCCCGCTGCAAGCGCACGTCAATGATACGGGTGCCACTCGATGAAAGGGGTTTGCAAATTAACGTAGGTTTCTCTACCGGCCTCACCGCACCGTGCTTGTGGCGATTACAGGGCACTACGCGCTCTTCGTCGTTTCTTCGGAGGCGCCTCTGCGGCGGTTTCGCCCCGGCTGTTCGGGTAAATGCTGCTGTTGCTGTCCTCTATTTTTCGGTTTTGCCCCTGCGCCTCAATTCCGTTACAACGCGTATTTCCTCTCGGTTTCCCGCGTCGTAGGGAACGATGAAAAACGGGAAGGTTTAAGGCCCTTCGGATGTATGTCGCATTTGCTCTTTCGTGGCGGGTCAGCGTACCCGGTGGATCCCTGCCGGCTCCGTGTTTAGAACAGTCGTCGGTTTCTACTTTCTTGTGTGCAAATTATTATTCTCTAGTATATTAATATTAAGGAACTAAATGAATATTCAGAAAGAAATATTTAGGAGTTGGAAGCCCAAAAAGTATTTTATTTTTTTTTTTGTTTTTTTTTAAAATTATATTATAAACATTAGGTGTTCTAGATTTCTAAATAGTAGTATAACATTATTTAAAAATAATATTTATTAATAATAACAATAATTATGTTTTTATAATATTTAAAATGATAATAATATGTAATAATAATAGATAATATAATAGAATAATAATACTAATAATAATAATAATATAATAATAATAATAATAACCAATAATAATAATAATAAATATAATAATATAATACATCAAAGTAAATTTTAATAATTATAATAATAAAATAATAATAATAATAATAATAATAGAATAATAATAATAATAAATCATAATAATTTAAAATAAAATAATATATTATAATATGATTGGAAAGTATTCCAGAAATAAGGTCATCTCCTAAACAAAAATGGTACTTTCTAATAATAATAAATAATAATAATTAATAATTAATAATAATAATAATAATAATAATAATAAAATAATAATAATATCATAATTTAATAATAAAAAAAAACGAAAATTAAACTAATCAGAGAGAGAGAGAGAGGACGAGAAAGGAGAGAGAGAGAGAGTGAAGAATACAGAGAGAGAGAGAGAGAGATGGAGAGGAGATGTGCCGGAACAGACGAGACATGGAGAGAGAGGAGGAGAGAGAGACTCGGGTACTGGGGAGAACAGGGGAAGAGAGAGAGGAGAGAAGAATGGAAAGGAGATTTTATTACTAATAATAATAAAATTAATATAATTAAAATAATAATAATTAATAAAATAATAAATAATAATAATAATATAATTATAATAATAAATAATAATAATAATTAATAATTAATAATAATTAATAATAATAATAATTAATATAATAATAATAATAATATGAATATAATAATATAATAATAATAATATTATAATTATAATTAATAGTTAAATAATAATAATAATAATAATAATAATAATAATATAATTAATCTATAATAATAATAATGAATAACTAGTCCTGTAAATAACTTAAGTAAGTAATAAAATTAATAATAATAATAAATAATATAATAATTAAATATAATAATAACTAATAATAAGAATAATAATAATAATAATAATAATATAATAATAATAAATAATAATAATTATAATAATAATAATAATAATCAATATAAATAATAAAATAATATTAATGTATATTAAATAATTGATATAATAATAAAATACATTAATATTAATAATAATAATAATAATAATAATAATAATAAGTACATTAATGAAATGATACTATTATTAATAGGTGAAATTAGTTACATTAGAAATTAATTAAATAATTAATATAATAATAATAATTAAAAACCAGCGAAACTAAATCAGAGAGAGATTTTTGAGGAGAGTAAGGGTAACGATGGAAAGGGAGAACTAATAAATTCGATGAGGAGGAGAGAGGAAGACGAGACGAATGAATGAGAGGAGAAGAGACCCGTGGGCGTCATTTCCTATGTCTGGCCGCCGATCGTATTCATCGCCCCGGCCAGATATACGGCGAGCATCGTGAGAGCGATACTGCAAATGGTAAGCGGGCCGACATTACTGAGGTTCACATATCCCGCGCCATATCTCAGAGCCCTGATGGATTCCAGCGGCGCGGAAGAGAGAAGAGAGAGACGAATAAACGCACGAAAAAGAAAAAAATAAAGAATCTAAATGTTAGTCGACGATCACACATCTTAAGAACAGAGCCGACCCGTGACAGAACCCCCTATATTCGCGCGCGCGCCTCTCCTGAGACATAAATAACGAAAACAATCTTCACACTCTGGCCAGTACCGACAACTTAGTCTACACACTACAGCGCTTTTTTTCTATATACATCATACTGTACACCTCAACCTTTGGATTTCTCTCTCTAGATAAACCTCAGTCCTCCGCCTCAAGAGCTCAACACAGACCAGCCACGCCGCGCTCCGTACCACTTTGTGCGCTTCTTCTTCCTGTGCGCCGCTCCTTCTCTCTGCTCTGCTACTAAACACCTCGACTCATCATGCACTCAGATGGGCGCGTGCGCGTCATATAATGACCAAATCTGATGCCTCCTCTCCCGCGTCGCATCTCTCTCTCTCTCTCTCTCTCGCTCTCTTCCTCCTCTTGCTGCCTCTCTGCCTCTTCTACTCTCATCTCTGCGTGCTCTTCTCGTCATCCTCTCTGGTGTGACCGTTAACCTCCTACTCTAATCTATGTGACATAAATTAACATGTTATTACAAGTCATACTAAACCACAAAAAAACTATATACACACATAGCGACTAGTAAGCTGTCGATCCACTAATCGTATATCACCTATACATAAGACATGAGCCTAAGTGAGATTTAATCATCTCTAAAATAGGTGCTCGGCACTCCACGTATTCTGCACGATCAGGCATACGAACGTCATCACGACTACAGATACATAATCTCGTCAACCCAGCTAACTGCGCGCGTGTGAGACGTCTCATCTGTCGTGCGCGTCCATTCGCACAGTTGCGATGAGACGTCGATCCTCAGACATCGATAGTCCCATATACACTTGGCAGAATATCTTCGCTCATGCGTGCAACTCCTTCGACGAGATCAGAGTGATCGTGTCTCTCGCTTCAGCGTGCGGCTCGCGGGCGTGCAGAAGCTGCAGAGCTCTGAATCGACTACGGCCTTGCGCTGGTGCTGGGCGTGGCGGACACACACACACACGCCACACATCAGCTACACACACACACACACGACACCACAACCAACCAACTGCGTATAATGACAATAATTTCTTAGCCAAGAAGAGCTATTTTCCGGTGGACTCAGAAAAAAGTATTACGAAATGAAATGAGGTCAGGGAAGACATT
>JABUQX010042588.1:5000-7500 GCA_015478945.1 Trachelipus rathkii | reverse complement strand
AAAAAAATAAATATAATTAAATCACGTATTAACTTCATTAATATGCAAGAAAAGACACTCCCAAAACAATATTAGTTCCTTAATATATATATATATATATATATATATATATATATATATATATATATATATATATATATATATATATATATATATATATATATATATATATATATATACTAAATATATATATATATATATATATATATATATATATATATATATATATATAAATATATATATATATATATATATATATAAAATAGATACATATATATATATATATATATATATATATATATATATATATATATATATATATATATATATATATATATATATATATATATATATATATATATATATATATCCTATGAGAAAGCAGCAAAATATTTGAATAGTATTTTTTATGTAATTTTTTAAAAATATTTATCATGTATTCAGGGGTTGGAACCACCCTTCCCCCTTACACACACACCAGTAGACATGTGGTACTCTGTCATGCATTAATCTACCAAAAATTAATATAATAATTTGGTATATTTAATAGAAATTATACAATATCTTTCTCACACGCCCTCAGCAATCATCTTGTTTGAGTTCCTAGCACTAGAAGATTTACTTCACAATTTACTATAGAGATTAATGATGAGAGAAGGATATATTGGGTTCGCTCTTCAAATTTTTAATTTTTTTAAATTTTCTTTCAATTTTTACGTTTATAGCAAATATTTTTGGATTGTCAATAATTTTTACGGCATAAAAATTTAATAGTTCATAGAAATTCCTATTTCCTCAACGGCCTTATATAACCGAAGATTACCATATATATATATATATATATATATATATATATATATATATATATATATATATATATATATATATATATATATATATATATATATATATATATATATATATATATATATATATATTTTGATGGTGTAAGAAGGAATAGATATTTAGGAGATTAGGTAATTAGTAAGGAGTAGGTAATAGGTAGAGGGAGAAATTTGAAGAATAGTAAATCTCCAGGCATAGACGGAATTACTGGTGAAATGATCAAGAACGGAGGCGAGATGGTGATTGAATGAATTTGGAAGTTGTGCAACAAAGCGTTAATGAAGGGCACAGTTCCGAGGGATTGTAGGAAAGCAGTAATAGTACCCTTATAAGGGTAAGGGGGATAAGGGGAACTGTGGAAATTATAGGGTATTTAGTTTGGTGTTGTAGGGAAGATCTCTGTTGGTATTTTGGTCGAAAGAATACTTCCAAGTATTGAGGGACTGATTGGAAGAACAAAGTACATTTAGAAGTGGTAGAGGATGTGTGGTTTAAATCTTTACATTTAAACAAATGATTGAGAAAATGATAGAGTAGAAGAATAAATTGTACTTAAATTTTATGGATTTCCAACAGGCGTATGATAGGATTAATAGGGAAGCTCTATGGCAGGTGTTAGTGATATATGGTGTTGGTGGCAGATGCTCTGATGGAATCAAAGTATGTGTAACTTGTTGATAGTGAAGCGATATGTGAGAGTAAATGAAGTTGAAAGTGATTGGTTTAAAATAAATGGCGGAGCGGGACAGGGACGTGTTGTCTCCTTGGTTATTCAATTTGTATATGGATAGGGTTATGAAAAGAATTAGATAGGTGTGGCAGGAAAAGGTGTTAAATGATGGAGAATATAGATGAGCAGCCTTTTGTATATCTTAGTAAATTGTTTTAGTTTCGATAGCTTGGGTCTTAGTAGGTTGGTTTGGAAGGGTGTGTAAAAGGGGGTTTGAAAGTAAATGTAGATAAGAATAAGGTTACGGTAGTGAGTGAGGAGAGTCCGCGGTGTGAGGTTATGTTAGATGGTGAACAACTGGAGCAAGTGTCTGAATTTAAATATTTAGGATTTATGTTGGATGAAAAGGGAACGGATGTTGCAGGGTGTAGTAGGAAAAATGAGAATGGTATTAAGGTGGCTGGTGCAATTAAATCGTTGGGAGATGTAAAGGGACTAAGTCTTGACTGCGCTATGGTTCTGTATGAGGGTATATTGTTACCTGTGTTAATGTATAGTAGCAAAACTATGATCTGGAATAAGAGGTATAGATCTAAAGTGTAATGTGCACAGATGGACAATCATAGGGGCGTGTTAGGTGTGAGAAGAATTGATAAAATGAGGGATAAATGCATTGCGGAGTTGTGTGGTGTGAAGAAAGGAGTGAATGAGAGAATAAGAGAATAAACGAGAGTACATTCGGTTCGGTCATATGGAAAGGATGGATGATAGTCGGTTGGTTAAGCGAATGTATAGTGGTGAGTGTGCTGGGAATCGATCGGTTGGAAGGCGAAGAAAAAGCGGAATTAGTCTGATTCCTTCAGGAATGCCTGAAGGAGAGGAATGTGAGTTTGGTAGAGGTGAGAAGAAAGGTGTAGTATAATATGAGCGAATAGCGGGGTTTTGTGAGGGTGTATGGTTGTGGACGTGGCCCAGGGGATGAAC
>JABUQX010042588.1:0-2500 GCA_015478945.1 Trachelipus rathkii | reverse complement strand
AGAGAGAGAGAAAGAAAGAGTGAAAAACGAACTAAAAAAAGAGCCGACTAAAAAGTAAAAGTAAACTTTTATTTTAGTATATAATCGCATACCATATGAAGTTTTTATAGCTTTTTATACTAACCAAATTAACTACAAAATTTGTTAAGCGCTTTCTCCTCTCTCTCTCTCTCTCTCTCTCTCCTCTCTCTCTCTCTCTACTCTCTCTCTCTCTATATCTCTAAAATATAAAAAAGAAATATATATATATATATATATATATATATATATATATATATATATATATATATATATATATATATATATATATATATATATATATATTTACGTTACATCTTACGTCTTCCCTCAGGGAGGCCTACGGCCTGTCAGTGGAGACAACATCGATTTCCACGCAGTCCTTTCCAGAAGTATACCATCCTCCATCAGCTGGGCAGTCCATGTCTTCTCAAGGCTCTCTCCACACAATCTTTCCATCTTCCCCTCGGTCTTCCTCTCTGCCTTACTCCCTCCACTCTCCACCACCACCTTCTACTCACGACTCGTTCTCCCGGCATCCTTACTATATGCCCCACCATCTCAGTCTCGCCGAATCTATTCTGTTCAACACGGGCACCACACCAACTCTAACTCATTCGTTTCTAACTCTATCTCTCCTCGTCTTTCCCACTATCGTCCTCAACACCTTCATTTCAGCAGCTTCGATCCTTTTTTCCTCTCGTTGTTTGTGATGCTCCATGTTTCTGCTCCATATATATATATATATATATATATATATATATATATATATATATAGAGATATATATACTTCTCTCTCTTATATATATATATATATATATATATATATATATATATATTTAAAGTCATTTGAAACTACCGGAAAATCTCCATTTTTAATATATAATATGATCAGTAGTTACTATTACAATGAGCGTATGTCAATGAGATTTGTTCCATAAACATGTAATTAAAATATTCACAGGTTCTACCCCTACCCCTACCGCTAGGTTTTATCACCTACCCCTAGCGCAGAGGCTTTACCATCCCTACCCTTAGTTTCTACCACCCTATCCTACCGCTAGGTTCTATCCCATATAACCCTACCGCTATAGTGACAAGACTTTCAAAAAAATAGTAGTAAATTATGAAAATAATAAAGAATCTTTCCTAAAATTCGTTGAAATCTCTTACTTTATATATTATGTATAGACCCTATATATATATATATATATATATATATATATATATATATATATATATATATATATATATATATATATATATATATATATATATATATATATATATATATATATATATGTGTGTGTGTGTGTGTGTGTGTGCGTGTGTATTAACATGTGCGCACAAATATGTATGAACATCATTACTGTATACATTTTTATATCATATACACCCAGTTAATATACATAAGGTTGAATTAGTTAATACAATTATAGTAAAAAAAATGCACTGTGGGCTGCTCTTAACCACCACGCCTAAAGCCCACGACATCGATATAATAGTATACTTCTTTAAATTATAATATTATTTATTTCTTTACTTTTTATGGACATAGAGTTAGTCTATATACGCAATTCATTTAGTTTTATATTCGGGAAAGAGATTCCAGTATTGTTTTTTTTTGTCTTGACACAAAGAGGCGACGCCATTGGTAAAAAGGGGCTGTACTTGATACAGGAATTAGGAAGGTAATCTGCTTTTTAGTTTGTTTATTTTTGAATGACTTTTGACACTGAATGGAATTATTAAGATGAAATGAAGGCACGAGCAGAAGATAAATAGGAATATAGTGAAAGGTATGTCGTTATTGTAAGGTTTGATAAGTGAAAGCAGGAATTGGATGATATGAGAAATTTAGAAAAAAAAGATACGATTAAGTAAAGATGGGAATTTCAAGTAAAAAAAAAGAGGATTAAGAAAAAAAAGAAGGTATAAAGATGATAAGAAAGAGAAAAGAGTATTCATCAAAGGAAGATAGGATATCGATACATTATCTACGAAAGAAGAGTAGAGGAGAAAGAAAGAAATAAATTAGTTGAAGAAACTTTTGGAAAAGAGGACCAACTGCTGAAAGAAACCAAATTAAGTAGAAAGTAAAGTAAAGAAAAAAGAAGATAAAGAAAAAAAAGAAGGTATAAAGATGATAAGAAAGAGAAAAAGATTATTCATCAAAGGAAGATAGAATATCGATACATTATCTACGAAAGAAGAGGAGAAAAAGAAATAATAAATCAGAGAAACTATTGGACAAGAGGATCAATGGCGGAAAGAAAGCAAATTTAGTATAAAATCCGCAATGCTATCAAACTGTACGTTTAGAGGAAATCAATTTGCTACTGACGAGGCAAATTATATTTCCTGCAGAAGTAATTAACCAAGGGATTGACAAGTGATGTTGGTTTATTCAATAATGATAGCAGAAACATTTCTACTTTTACAGTTTATTATTATTATTATTATTATTATTATTATTATTATT
>JABUQX010042587.1:12500-30790 GCA_015478945.1 Trachelipus rathkii | reverse complement strand
ATATGATCTATATATATATATTATTATATTATATATTATATATATTATATAATTATATATATATATAATATCTATATAATATATTAAATTTATACATATATACTATATATATATATAATAATATCATATATATATAATATCATATAATATCTGTATATATATATTATAATTATACTAATTATTATATAATTAATATTTATTATATTATATATAATAAATATATACATATATATAATATTAATATATATATAATAATATATTATATATATATATATAATATATTATTTATATATATATATTATAACTATATATAAATATAATAATATATTATATCTATATATATATTATTATAGAATAATTGTATATATAATAATTATTACTTTATATATAAAATATATATATATCACTATATATTAATATATATATATCAGATATTAATATATATATATAGTATATATATCTATATAATATTATATATAAAAATAATATATATTATATTATATTATTATATATATTAATATATATATATTATATATAAAATATATATACTATATATATATATATATAAGTCAATAATATTATTATATAATATAGATATTATATATATATTATTTATATATATATATACTTTTTGTATATTACTATATATTATTATATTGAGCGCCGAAAATGCAGTAAAAACCCTGCGGTGATCGAAAGTTATGAGATTCAAATTATCTAAAAAATGAGGTTGACAAAGTTTCAAGTACCACCTCAGCCGGTTGAACTTTATAGGGCGATAGTTCAAGAGAAGGATCAGAGCGGCTTTCCCTTTTTTCGAATGAATTGGCAATGGCGCGCTTTCAACTACGGGGAAGCTATTATGAGGTTATATATTCAGGCTTGGGTTCAAGTAATTTTATCAAGTCACAAGTAACAAGTAACTCTAAAATATTTATTACTCTAAAATATTAGTTATTCAACGTAACAGAATAAAAGCTACAAGTTGTATGGTATCAAGTTTACAAGTTGCAGCAAGTACCAAAGTACAAGTACCATTTATGAAAATTGCATATATATATATATAGTATTATATTATATACTTAATTATATATTAATATATATATATATATATCATATACTATATATATATATATATAAGTATATATATAATTATTATATATAATATATATATATATACATTTCAATATTATATATATATATATACTATTATATATATAATATCATATTATATTATATATAATAATTATATAATATATATATACTCTCTCCCCACCTGTCTCTCCAAGGTGCGTACAATGCACCGGAAACAGAAAAAGTAAGTAAAGAATATGAAGCAAGTACGAAAAGAAACGCCCCAGCCATACCACCCCTTTCTACCTTTTAGTTGAGAAACTCATCGCTACGTCAGAAAAATGCCACCCTAGAGTTGTCACGGGACCGCGATGCGGCCACTCACATATGGTATCTCCGTGCATGTGTTGTTCAATCCCTTGGCCAGGTGGGCTACGTACCTACCCCTCACCAAAAACCCGCCAATTCAACGACTTGTGTATGCCCTTTCTTCTCTCCTCCGCCAAATCACATTTTCTCTCCTCCAGGAATTCCGTTACCTGACTCAATCCCACTTTCTTCGGTCCCAGCCATTTCCACAGCACACTACAACCACTATTACCTCCGTGTCTTAACCCAAACCGACTTATTCATGCCATCCTCTTACACATGACCCAAACCATTCTCAAGTTACTTTCATTTATTTCTCTCATTTCTATAGCTTCATATCATACCACACAACTCTAATAGATTATCATCGCGCATTTTATCAATTTCTTCTGCACACCTAAACACTCCCGCTAAAGATTGCCAGTCGGAACACATTGTACTTTTAAAGCCGTGATTTACCTTCTTATTCTCCAGAAATATCACAACAGAGGATATACAGTTAACACAATGGTACAAGACATACCCTCATGTAAAGACCCTAGCGCAACCCAAGGACTTTAGTTTTCCCTTTACTTCCCACCAAGGATATTTGCACCAACTCACCTTCCTTGCCATATCACAAGCTTGTCCTAAACAATTTTCTGAATTCAATCCGTTTCCCTTTTCATCCAAATATATATTTAGAATATTTAAAACTCAGACCACTGTTTTCTAGCTGTACAACTCCACTCACAATCATAAAACTACCTTTACTCTTATCTACAGTTTCCTTTCAAAACACCCTCCCTTTTACACACCTCTACCAAAATCTTCTCTACCCAATCCACTTAACACTCATCTTCAGATTCTACGCACAGAACCAAATCTCCTTTGATTATAGGTAGGGGAACTATCCACTCGCTTCCCTCTCCTCATTTCTAACCACTCCCCTGCCACCCACGTATAATTCTTTCCATAACTCCATTCCATATACAAATTGAATACAAACGAGGAGCAAGGAGACACCACAATCCCTGCCTCACTCGCTAAATTAAAATTTAAACCAATACACTTCTCGACTCTATTTATTCTTGCCACACGCTTCACATATCGCTAAAACCTACTTTTGATTCCCATTGAGAATGTTCCTACCAAACCACACCACCAATATATCCACTTGAACACCTGCTAGAAGCTTTCCCTTATATTTCCTCATCATACACCCGTTGCAAATCATATAACTCATAAATCACCCACATGTATTCTTCTCCTCCCCCATCTTCCCAATCATTTGTTTCATCAATGTACAGATTTGATCCAACATCCTCTACACTTCTAAAACTCACCTGCTCTCTTCACCAATAAGGTCTGTCACATCAACTCGAGCACTCTAGATCACCAAATTTACCAGGCATATAATCTTCCTACAGCCACTTTCCAATAAAACTTGAATTCCCCCATAATACCTACATTACCTTGTTCAAAACCTTACCCTTAATAATGGTGATAGTTCTTATCCCCTTTACCCTTATATAATGTACCCGTATGTGAAGTGGAGTCGCTTCATATCCTCGGAACTTCATACCTTTCCATAAAGCTTTGGTTACACAGCTTTCAAATCCCAATCAATCACCATTCCGTCTTTATATAATTAATAATATCATATATTATTAATAATATATATATATTATATATATATATTTTAAATATATATATATAGTGATAATTATTATATAATATATATTATATATATATATCATATACTATAATATTATAATGGGTCCTTTTGAGAAATGGAATTGGTAATTGTTTTTAAGATCATTTCCGATTTTTCAATAAAAAATCATTGGATATTTATACTCTAAAAAAAAATAATAAATGAAATAGAATGACAAACGAAAGATCGTCGCGCTCTTTTAGAAACAAAAAGTTAACTTTAAAGTAATTTTGTGAATTGCTAGATTTGTTATATATAATATTAAAAAAATAAAATTATAAAAATCAAAAAGAATATAACTCTAAAAAAAAATAGATAATAGAAGCTAAAAAAAATAAAATGAAATTGGGCAAACAATGTCCGTTTCATCGCTCTCAAAGTTAAAAATGGTTCCCATAGGACTTTCTTATTAAAATAAAACATATAAGAGCTGGGCCTCGGCTCCCGTTTTAGGGTCAATCCTATGTTTCGTATATTTCGATGAATAGATATTTGTTGTAAGGCATATACATCAAAGTTTTTTCTTGTTGTATATTATCAAGCCCTAAACTTTTATTTAGGTATAACATGATTACATGAAAAGTGCCTGAATTATATTGATAACCTTATTATCTGTGCACCTAAGTGAAGCGTGAAAAGAATGAAAAAGTCCGTTATAAGGTATAGTTGTGTTAACAGAATTTGAGAGGCTGTGAACTTTTTTCCTGAAGAAAGATGGCTCAGCGACTTTCGTTTTCGTTATTCGATACCTTAATTCATTTTTTAGGGGAAGTTTATTCTCCTTATTTTTATAAACAAAAATCGGGGGACCACCATTTTTTGGCACTACTATTACCTGGAAATATATTTTTAATTTGCTTGTCACATATAATAATAAAATAATATCAATAATGCGTACGATCGCATGCTAAAAAGCGATGTGCGCTATCGTTTTGTGATTGATATGGCAAGTTTGAAAAATTGCCTAATAGATAACTAGAAACAATTTGGCAAATTTCAATAACCCAAAAAAGGTGCATAAGTACAAAAGTACACTAAGGTCGTGAGAAATAGTGTGACTTGGCCAAAGTTACCAGAAACCAAGTTACTAACTTGGTACTTTCCATATAGAAAAGAAAATTGGTTGCTTTAGTATAACCCACCATAAGTTACTAGTGAATTACCAAAAGATTACAATTACGTTCTAACGTTTGGAATCCCAATAAGCCTGCTAATTATATGAATCAATATTATATTTATTAATAGATATTATAATCGTACTATATATTTAATATATATATTAACTTATATATTGTATATATACTTATATATTTATTATTAGTAAATAAATATTAGGATTATATATATATATATCATTTATATAAATAATATAATATGTAATATGATTATTATATATTATATAATAATAAAGTAGATAAATGCTTCTTTTTCATCAGGTTTAATAGACGACTATATACATCAATCTATATATATATATTTATGGATATATATTAAGAAATTACTGATATATAATTGACTATATAATTATAATTATATATATTATATATTCTAGAATACACCCGAGTTTTTGTTTGAAAAATTAACCAATATATTTCAATTGGTCAGGAAGACCTGTTCATGTCAAATCCAACAAGATGGAACAGCCTGTACAACAGCGTTCTTCTTCTAATAGCAGCATGAAAAATTGGTGCTTTTATTGACCAATTGATGACTGGCCATTTGCAGGCCTCCCTGCTTCAAAGGACATGAAATTGAATTTTCTTGAAGAGTACATTTTGTTTATTTCAACTGAAAGCTGTATTTCTATGAACCTTTTGCATCCAACTGCTGAGTTGATTGGAAAAAAAATAAACGCTTAAATTCGGTCTTATATTAGAACCACTGTTCATCTTTCTTCTACAGCATTTGCTTTTGAGGTTCGGGAGCAAATTTTAGATTTCTATCGGGCACATTGCTATTAGATTGCATAAGACTCGGCCAACACCCTTCAGTTCACTGGGATCCTATGTCAAGAACTCTAACCCACAAAAATCCAAGAATGGCTTCACCATGAAACCCCGAATATATAACAAGGATAATTAAGAAAAGAAGTATCAGATAATGCTAGGATCCGTTGGCGTCTTGGTTCATGAAATTATTGAAAGGGTTCTAAAACCATAAAATTAGCATCTCAAAGAGGATTATCCTAGACATGGTGAATGGGATTTGGCTGGACGTGAGCGAGTCCAGATACTTTGTTTTGAATACCAATTGATTCATCTACATCACCCGCGTTATTAAAATTTAAAGAGATCGAACTAGGAAACTTTAATAGGAAAGTGATTTATTCATATACTTAAACAGGATCTATACGACAATCCCTTAGAGCACTTTGATAGGTATTCCACTCAAAAAAGATATATGTTATATGTTAAAGTAAAGTTCTTTTTTCTGAACCCGGCCCCTGTAGAAAAGAGTTAATTTCGTTCTTCATTTCGGGTATATATACTTACACATATACTTCTCAAACATAGAAACTCCACAGCCCTAAAATCTGTGACTATTCTAAAATGGTGTTTATATGCAATTACGTATATAACGTTAGTAAGGGCATTCCTAAAGTTGAATTTTCAGCATTGATGTAATGTTATTAATTTAAGTTAATATAAATAAAATCCTTATTGTTTTCCTTATTTCTTTTTTAATTTTTATTATCTCATATGGTTATGAAAATATTATCAGTTAATAGCACATGAAAAAGTTTAATTATAAGTGTGTTAAATTAGACGAGATGAATTACTTCATTTATTATTAATTTATAATATAATGACCTTAACTTTGACCATGTGTGGTTTCTTATTGAAAATAAAGGATATTTTTATTATTAAACATCCATTATCATATAATTTAATATTTTAGGAAGAAATAGCTAACTCCCCAGTAATACTTTATGTCTTTTCCACCAAACTCATAATCTCAACAATCTTGTTTGAAAGAAAAAGACTACGAGCTAGCTTAGGGTATCACAAAATCTCCCTGAAGGCCAACAAGACTTTCGGGATTGATAAATTTACATCCAGCCATTCTTTCAATATATAAATATATTGTTTAAGTAAAAAGATCATTAAATCAGGAGGGATTAATAAGTTGTATCCACCTTAATTCTCATTACATGGTAGACCATCCTTACTTTGTCTACTTCGTATCTAACATAATATTTCGAAAATTTGGAAAAACATAAATAGCAATGTAAAATCTTATAATTTCTTTATTGGTTCACCGACTGATTTAGTAAATGAAAATCTGCAATGTTTTTGATAAAAAGATATGAACTGTAGTTTGATCTTAATTATAATATCGCAACTCCTACGTTAAAATGAATGTCATATGATTATTCCATCATGTGGACCCCAAAACTGTAAACTATATTCAAGTAAAGCCGTAAAACTGGACCGAAAGTTTACGCAGATAACATGTATTCCTGGTTTTACGTTGGTATAGACGTTATTTAAACGGTAACGCCATTCCACTACTTGACAGTTTTCGCACATGAAAATGTATTATATTAAAATAAAGTGCTATTTATATTCTCTCAAAAAGGTTTTTTTGTGTATCTTTTGCGTACCACAAAAAATTATCTGATATTTAACATTCTTTAAACCCGCGCGATGACCAAATTCTCCATAGGTGAGTTGAGAGATTATATATTAAAAAAAAAAATATATATTCGAAGTATATAATTACTCTAACGTATGCACACAGATATATATTTATAAAACACTACACAATGACATTATCAAGATTTATAAAACACTACACAATGGAACATTAATCAAGTTTTATCATACATATGTATTATTAATGATACTATATTAACATATATCAATTATACGGCTATTCTTATTAGTTAAGTGTGTTCACCTTTTGGAAAGTTTTAGGATATATGATACAGTTTGGCACCCCCACGTCTTTCTAAAGTTCAACTTTTAAGGTTAAAAACAAATCTGATTCGAGCATCTTTGTTCCTGTTTCATAGGCGCGGCTATAGGGCGCAGTATGGAATGGCTGTGCATCCTTTGCTTATGGTATCTACCTTTTAAAAATTTGTGTGCGCCCTACCAGAATTAATAGTGGCGCATAGGAAAAATAGCATTAGGCGCAAACTCCCCGGGTTCGGGCAACCCGCCCCAACCTTAAACTACTACTATAATATTTACATTTGTATATTTATATAATATATAGTTATCAGAACTATTCATTTAAGTAGTTAGTGAATAGGTACCATGTAATTTTCTGAATTAAATATCTTAATGATTGATTAATATTTATATAGTTTATAATATATTATATAAATCCATACTATTATATGAGTACCCTATACTGATAATATGAGAACTATGGTCTTACATAAAATATAATCCAATTATTAACATATTATTATATTATATAGTATCATATATATTAGTGCTATAATATCATATTATATATATATATAATATATTATAATATATGGAACTAGTTTTATTATAAAGATAGAAGACATATTCTATATCTTTTATATAAATAATCTGAAAGAAATAAATAAGAATATTATAATATATATTATATATAAATATATCATTTCATATATATCGATATATATATTTAATAAGATATATATATAATATATATATATATATATAATTATAATTATATTGGTATTTTTATCTATAGTTTTATAGAAAGCTATGTATAAATATAATTATATTTTAATAAGGAAGATAAACTTTGGAGTCATCGAAACATGGAAAGTGAATTTGAGATTTATGTGTAATGGAATTTTGACTCGCAACTCAATTAATTATCCTTATTATATTAATCCCTCACTAATAACTATTATATAAATATATAAGATTATAAGTATTATATTAATGATATTATCATAATACTATCTCGGTCACCATCAATTTTTTAGACTGAGAAAATATATCTTCAGTTCGGATGCACAACCTCCAATCAACATCTACCGGTTTAGTAGAATTATCCGCCTCCCGCCTCTCCCCCAGAACATTGCCCAGTATTGTCTTCATTTTTCCAATCTAGGCATATTTCCTCCAGTGTAAACAATTTGTTATGATTTGCTTTGAAAATCTTTAAGGTCTAGTTCGCTCACCTGTTTAATCATCTGCGATATATCGGTAATGATTGTGGTTTTAGAACTCTCTCCATTTATTTTATTATGTCAAATAATTTCTGCTTCCAAATCTAACAAAAATTCCCTTTCTAATACGTATAGCATTTATAGAGTTAGTGTTTTGTGTTAATAATCATTTTATTTATTTGAATAATCTGTGAAGAGAATAGTCAGCTGTACTGGAGGTTAAATTTTATCCGATGCTCTAGGTTCACTGTAGTGTCCGTTCACTGAGAATTTTGGTTTTACTATTTGGTATTATAAAATCTTTGCTAAATGTTTGTTATAGTCTAATATTTTTTCACATATTACTTTGCATTATTTCTAAATTTAAATGTTTGTTCTTAAATATATAAGTCAATATTTATTTGTCTTTCCAACCAATAAGCCCATATTGGCGGTTAGTCTTGTTTTTAGTGATTATAAAAACCAATTACTCCAGCCTGTTTTGAATCAGTTTCAATAATTATTTGTTAATAATTTCAGTAAGGTATTTTTTTTTTTATTATAAAATTTTTTTTTGGACCAGTGGTCCATTTGGAATTCTCTTCGCTCTAAGGCCAAATATTTGAATCTTCAGAGAGACCTGAGGGATGTCATAATAAACACCAGGGAGCGAGTTTATAGTTTTGCAAAAGAATGAATAATAACTGTGGAATATATTACTCTAAGTAATAAATATTAAGTTTATTTAGCTTATTTGTTTTAATACGGTTGCTTATCCCCAATTCAATAGTTTATTAAAATGAGAAAGATTTACAATATTTTCATATTTTATGAATATTTGCAGTTTTTTATTTTTGAAATCATTTATTTTTTTCTTTATAATAAGTGTATATATATTTTATCATATATATAATATTATCGATATAATATATATATATTATATATATTATTATATATATATATCTATTATATTATATATATATATAATATATTACTATATAATAATATATATATGTATATATATATAAATTAATATATATATATAATAATAAATATATAATTATAATATATATATTATATCGATATACTTATATATATATAATATATATATATATATTATATATTCATAATATACTTTTCAATAAAGTGCTTTGGTTAAGATAATAATTATTATAATTTCGTTATTATCTACACTATATTCTATCTTTAATTATTATACCTGAAACGCGTCTATTGGTAACTAATATAATCATTATAGTATAATATATCATCATCTGTCTAATAGATATATATATTAGTAGGTAATTATCATATAATATATATATCACCTTAATTATGATCATATATATATATAGATTATATATTATATATATTCTAGTCATAATAATGATATATTTTATACAGCCTAAGCTGTTATTCAATGTACTTCCACGAGCATTGGTATTTTGTAGTGTTTCGATGTAGGTATATTATTTATTTGAAAAATGCCTAATTTTAATTTTCCTGACGAAAATCTAATCTTGCTATATAACAACAGAGTCCTTCTGCAATCATGACCACTTCCTCCCATTCTTAAATCATAAAGAGATTTGTAGTGGCCAAGTCAATTTACATCTCAAGTAAATATTTCAGGATCACTCACGACGTCCCACAGTACCAATACTTTATGGTTCAAGGAGCTAGATTTTAACTTGTCACATTATTTAAGTGCGATATCTAATATTATATAAAATATATCAGTCGTGTATTAATTATAATCATTCCAGTCTTGAGGAGAGCCCGGGCCATTACTAATACAATTCGGAAGTTAAATATATTCCAACGCTTCAAGTTTATAAAACTAAAGATTAGTAGTGAGCGGCTTATCACATCAATATCTCAATGAGGTGCTCATTCTGTTCCGGGGAATATATAGTTTCAAAGGATTGATTGAATGTGATTTCCCATTATATTTGCCCGGTTTTTTTAGTGCCAACAGGCCACCCATTTAATGTTTTTAAACGAGGACTTGTTCCCTATGTTAAAGGGGGGATGTTTTTTCCTATAAGCCAATTAATATAAGGGTAATCCCCGTAATGGCCCATGTGAGGATTTTGTTTTGTCCGGTCCGATCTGGGCCTTGTAAACTTAAGCAATATTCCGTGGAATAAAATTTGTTTAATTAGGAAAATTCAAATTTGTAGCCAAATTTTATTCCAATGTACAGGGAGTGGCAATCATAAAGCATCCTGAACACAAAGTGGGTCGTAATATTAACCTCGATTAATTAAAGGGTTGTTGGTAGGGGTCGAATATTTCTTTAAAAATTACTCTAAAATAGTCCTAGCCCACAATAAAATATAGAAACACCTCTTTACTGTTACCTTTTATTATAAAGTAACCAGCTCATCAAAATTAATACAGCTATTTAGTCCGTACGTTATAGTATTAATGGCTATATATAAGGTATATATATATATATATTATATCATATAATTATTATGAAATATTTATATTATTATCATTATTCATGATAAATAATAAAAGCAATGAATAGGTATATATATATATATTATATATATATATATAATATATATATAATGAAGTAAAATTTTATATACTATACTATAAATAATCTATGCCATTATATTAATTGATCAATATATATCGATTCATATATATATAGGCAATATTACTTTATATATATATATTAAATAATTATTAGATATTTACTTTATAATATATAGTAAAATATAGTGAGCTCGAACATCAGAGCATATATGTATATATATAGATATATATATTAATCATTAATACATATATTATTATTAGATATCTACACTTGCAAAATACAGCTTGAACGTTGTAACACGGATTTACATGCTATATATAAAGTTTTGTTTTCAAGAGGTCATTTTTTCCCCTGATGTGTTATTTTTCAATCTCCTTTTTGCATACTTCAATTGGTCCCCCCCGCCACCCACTCAAAACCTGATATATATATATATATCGTTAACACTTGATACAATGCATCCTGTTAAATATTAACTAGTATATATATATATAATATATATATAATATATAAATATATATTAGTATACTAATAGATAGGTAACAAAACAGTTTATAATATTATTATAATATATAATATTATACTTAAGTAGATATATATAGTATATAATAATTTTATATATATCATATAATACTCTATATATAATATATTATATAATTATAATAATAATTATGTATATACTATATATTTAATATATAATATAATAATTAAAATAATTTATAGACATAAGATATAATTAATATTATTGAGTAATAATAATATGTAATAATTAATATTTTTACCTTATTAAAGGTAGGGGTTTAATTGGAGAAACAGAGACAATAGAGCCCGGCACGGCCCTTTAACTCTTTTGTCAAGAATTGGTAAACTTACGGGTCATCCAAATCTTGTCGAGCGAAAGAACTTATTAGAAGTAGGAGTCACTTATGGATTAGATGATTAGGATGATTGATTTAGGAATTATAAGTCACACAGTATGTATAGATATTAGGACTTAGAGTCTGTTTATGAGGATTAGAGGGGGTGTGTTATACAATTAGGTGACGAGAAGAAGGATGGTTAATGAGTATATAGAGAGTAAATAGGATGATAGATAGATATAGAGATAGAACGAGAGAGAGATAGAGAGAAGAGACGAAGAGAGAGAGAGAAGCATAGGGGGGACAACCGAGAGAGAAAAAGGGGTAGAGGGAGGAAAGCTGGTAAAAAATAAGAGTATAGTACAAGATAAGAGATGATGCCTTAAGTTATACGATTAAGAGGAATGAATATTGAGACTATGATATAGTAGTGATTGATAAGTGAGTAGAATATGATATATACTAGGATAGATAGAAATTATTAGCTAATAATGTGATTTGAATAAAAGGTAGTATTACACTTATAATTAGGTTTATATATTTATGTATTATATATAGAGTATTATGAAATTTTAGTATATACTACTTATAATGAATAAATATGTTATTACTATATTTATATATATATATAGTAGTTATATAAAGAATATATAGATTATAAAATAATATTAAGTTTAATCTATATATTATATTTATATAGAACGAGTCTGAATATTGCCTATATAATTTATTAAATGAATTTCTTAATCTTTTAACACAGATGATTTATAAAATATCTCAAACAGAATCTGTGCACTTTCTCTCTTATTTTGCTGATTTATCGTTGATCAAGTGTATGTTTCATTTCGAAATATAGTGCACACGTTCTTCTTTGTAAAATTGGTTGTAAGCTTTTCCGCGTCACCTGCTTGATAGTCTTAAGAGAAATTTACTTTTCTTATGATGATAATTTTCAGGCTGAAAACCTGGAATATCATTTTTCTGCTTTCTATGCTCTCCCACTTATGTCTTGCCCAATTGATTAATAATGGTATACGTGCAATACCAGAGGGCTAGTTATAAAAACCCTTTAGACGCATATTTTCTCTCATTCTCACTCTTTCTCAGACTTCTGCTCTTGGTTTTGAAGTCATGGTTATGTTGGCTTATCTTTGATTATTAAATTGTTGCTATTCAATCGTGTTGTGTATTCAGTAATGTCCCTATCTCGTTCGCCAATAGGCTAGCAATCTCATGAAGTTGTTTACTTGGTGTAGAATATATCCAGTTGAAGAAGAGTCAAAATTATAGTTGTGTACTCATTTGCCGGTAAATTTAAACATGTTTCCCATTATTTCTATTTTGAATTTTGTGATTCTCATCACTTAAATGATATAACCTCAAGATACCCTTCGCTTGTGCAATATTTATCGAGTGATAAATTGAATTCCTTCCCAATTCTTTTGTTATAACACCATATTATTTTCATTGGTTCCTGTGTATTACGGATATGATGAGGCCAGTTAACCCGGTTTCCCGTTCTCACCATGTCCGAAGATACCGAGAGAGGTAAATATGGTAATTCGTTGTGTTTAATAAGGAGACATTTTTTTACAAATCTTTTAAACCTTAATTATTTTTATTTAAGTGAATATCAATTAAAATATTACAAGTATAAATATTTTCTTGATTACATAAGGGTATTTCTTATTTAAATAATCTGTTGTAAATACATATAATGCGTATGATTTCATAATTATAAATCTTTCATCTCAATTGAAATAATCAAATATATATGTGAAAAATGGTAATTCCCATTTGTTAAATCCAGCCATGTTTGAGATTATTGACCCACCGTAATTATTTACAAGAACCCATTCAGCCCAACTATTTTAATTTTGTATTTAGTTTGCCAAGTTAGCCTAATAAATATTAATCTCTGTTCCTTATAAAAGTAATCGCTCGACTATGTTTTTAGTATTTATATTTTAGTACTCTATAAATTTAAATGATATTATCTGGCTAGTTAAATATTACATATATTATATTAATTATATTTAGGTATAGACTTTTTATAATTATAATTAATTATCATTAGTATACAATTTCCTATATTTATAATATATATATACATACGTCTCATGAGATATCATAGATTATATATTCCGACATATATATATGATTATTATATTATATTAATAATTATATTTATTATTCAATTTATATATAACTACTATACTATATATATATAATTATATATTATTATTTACATATTATTAGATATATATAGGTGATAGAGTATACTCATTCTAAATATAATATTATAAGTATTATAATCCGAACTATATATTACATATAGTAATTTATATATATATGTTTATATAAATATAATAGTTGGTTTTTTTATATTGCTTATAATATATTAATTTTATATACTCAGAGTTTATATATTCCGTGATATATTAATTATATATCAATTTAAGTGTTGTAAATATTGATTTTTAAAAGAAGAAAACGATTTACTCTCCCCTTCTTATATTATATCAAATAAGATAAATATAATAAGGATATTGATAGTATAATGTTCATTTAATATTAACATGATATTAACTTATATATATATAAATTAAGAAGAATCATCTAATATATATAATATAGATGACATATTATAAAAGTATATGTTTGTGCGTATTCCATATTTAATACTGTTATGAACGTTCCATTCATGATAATTGAATATAGTGATATATACCTATTATTGATTATTATTTATAGTTTCTTAACTAATTGATTAATTTATAATTTTATATATTTATATTATATGAATAATATAATAATACTAATTAATAAATATATAAATATAATATAAATAACAAATAATAATATTATATATTAATATAAATTTTACAGTATATCATATTCAAGATAGTATATATGTATACTATATACTAATATATTAATTATATATATTATATTATTGTAATACTAATTAATAATATATAGCTTATTATAATTAATCATTATTATACCTGATTATATATTGCATTATATAATATTAGGATTATATATATAATTATTAATATAATAATATATTCTTAATTATATTTGAGTAGAGTTATCCTTTGGCTTATAATATATTATTAATATAATATGAACTAATTAATATTTATATATTCGCGAGATCCTCAATGATATATGGCTTTAAATATAATGTATTGTTTTAAAGTACTTGCCATTATTTTTTATATTACAGTATTTGGAAATGTTTTGTATGTCGATGCTGTGATTGTATTTATATATATATATCATACTATTTAGAATGTATTATATATATATTACATATAATATATATAACTATATATATATATATTAATATAATTAGTAAACAAGGCCAAAATAAAGCCTAAAAGAGTACGTCGATTGACTGATATATTATGGTATATTATGATATGTTGATGTCAGTTTAAACATTTATCCGCATCCGCTGAGCTTCCAACAAATATTAAAAGAATCCGCATCCAGATTCCGCGCAATTTTCCATGCGGAGATCGTTGCGCGGCATAGTGTTAATTTGTCGTAGTATTTGATAAAGGATTTAAATTTTTTAAAATAATAACAATAAGGAACATTTGCTGAAAAAAGATAAATTAAATAACGTTAAAAATGTATGTTGAAGCAGTTTCAAATACGGTTGAATATTAATTCCATATCTTAATGTTATCTCATAAGAACATTCTCCATATAGTCTCGCTGGCAATATCACACTTATTAATGCAATGAATAATAGAAATTGCTTCCCGCAATACTTTTGCTTCGTGTAACCGCAGTATTCAGTAATCTATCCAAATTAAGCCTAATCTTAATTATATTTTGAACATTACATGTGTTCATATCACACTGCATAAGCTATTGAAACCATTGAAGGAATATCATCACCAATAAAATAGTCTGCGACCTCTACCAGCTTCTTGTCTCTTTATGTCAATAGCCATTTTGAATTCTCAACGCCTTAAGGAAGCATTTTTTCGAAACCATCTTCTCAAATATGAAAAAGAGAAAATGGATGACGGTTGTAACATAGATAAGATGTCAGTAAACCTAAAAATAGATAGAGAAAAAAACAACTTATTTGGTTTTAATTCTCGTGGAAATATAATGTTGTATCATTACATACTTGCAAAGTCATTACTTTAACTATCTCCCGTTATAAAGCCAGTTTTTTTTTTGATGTTAACAGATTAGCGAACATCAAGTTTAAACTTCTGTCATATTTGTGCTCTCTACGTTTGATAATAAACTTTTCAATATCGAAACCGAGTCTTTATATCGCCACATCCATTATTAAAAGGAATAAAAAACCAAATCTACAGAACAAACACCTACTAGTTTGTTAAATTCAATAACATGATTTGATTTGTCTCCCAAATCATACTACTTATTATCTACACTCACCACGTTCCATTTACTCAAAAAGATATTTATGTCGCACAATGATTGAAAACTATCAGCACTGAAGAAAAAAAAAATGATTATAGAAGACTTCAAATGATCTAATTCCAATTCAGATGGTGCGAAGTTTATATCAATAATAATGTATATCCACCTTGAGTAATACTTGCAAGGTCATACTCTTCAATCCGAAACAAGTTCTATTTAAATTAGGCCATCCATTAAAATGGAAAAAAAATGAAATTATACAGATACCTAATACCTTCTAGACAAGTAAATCAATAACAGATATTCACTGGAAGAATTTCACAGTCCAGTAGTGGAAAGAAAACACACCCTTACCAAAAGATGTAGTGTGAAAATGATAGAAAACTATCACCAAGGAAAACAAGATAGATGAAAATCAAACGAAAGTCGTCGTCAGAGTTGTTAATGAAATCAAACATGCCCAAAATGTTTTTACCCACGCTTGAAGTGAAACTTGCAAGGAAATGAACCTGCCTGTCTCCTCCCAACTTTCCATAAGAGTGCAAGAGACATAATTATCAGCCCAATTGGATACCATAATGATGAAAACGAGAAAACCAGACTCTTCAGCCAGACAAAAAGCCTTGAAAGGCCAGAAAATGATGTCCTTCCAGTCACAACCATTCCCCATATGAAATTGCTGAATATACCTACGGTTTGGCCCAAAAAGGTTATAATAATCAGTAAATCCTACATAATATAAGGTAGAGGTTAGGGGAAAGAGATTATCTTCGAGTGGGTCTACCTAACACGTACACCTTGTACCAATTATTAAGTTAATAGGGATGGTCGACCATAACTATCTCGATAATTTATATTATGTGTCTTTCAACATATATAAATAATTATATTATGTTATATGATTCTATATATATATAAATACCATATAAAATAAGTCAGATGATAGTTACTATAATGTGAAATAAAATATATATATATATATTATTACCAATTAATATTATATATGTAACTATAAATATGTAATATCTATAGACTATAGTAGAAGATCAGAATTAGTTAGAATGTGGCTTCAAAGACTGAAATAAGAATGTCATTAGTGAACATTTATAAACTTTAATATAAATTAATAATATATTATATTTTTAGTATATTTAATTTTTTTCATTGTACTAAAATATATATAATGCTACTGATATATTAAATATATTGTGAATTTAGATATTTACTTATTAGTGTTCGAAAAATTGTACATAGCTTCAATTATATTATTATGATATAATATAAAATATTAGATATTATTCTGAATTTTCCTTTATAGTATGTGAGGAAATTAATAACCAATTATTGATATTTATTAGTGAAAATTATAACTTTTAGTATGTAATTATTTAAATCATCCGGCGAATTTACGCTTCCCCTTGCAGCCGGCTGGGAACCTAGCACAAAAAAATACATATACTGCTTAAGGGCCGCATCCCACTAATAAATTTGAAATACTTAACTATATGCTTAAATACTGAACTTGTATGATTAATATATATCTACTTAAGTTACTATTATATTTATATTAAGATGGTCTCGATTAATAGTTATCAGCGTAATAGTAATGTAATTATAAGTCTCATTTAGTTATACCATAAGTATATGGTAATATATACTAGTTAAATACCTTAGATGATATATATATATAAGGTGGTGACTGAAATTTCAATATAGTTCCACTGGGTGGGAGATGTCTGGTGAATACCGTCGGGGTGGTGGAGTGCACAAGGGCAGGGGAAATAAGTATAAATACAAGTCCTAGATGGTCTGGCGAATGCGCGTGGCTTACGTGAGCCCGCCCGGGAGCCCCTAAATCCCAATAAATATCCGCCCAGTCGACATTCGTTCATAACATTCAAGTGAATGGGAATGGTGGTGAAATCATGTAATTATGTGGGATTTTTAAATAAATTGCCTACACTTTTGAACACTGCAATTCCTCCTTAAATTGCTTTAACAGCTAATCTGTGCCTCTCCGGGTTTGCGCCGTGCCACCGGGATGTGGTAGCGGAAAGAAGGTAAACAGGGAATCTGGAATTAGACCATAACATAAAATCGTAGTAATGCCTGATAAATATAATGGCAAACAAGCTGTGCAGTTAATGTTTTGCTTTCAATCTCCTGAATAAAAATTATGAAATTAAATTCCGCACGGATACGCCGACAGGCGCGTAAGGTGATTTA
>JABUQX010042587.1:0-7500 GCA_015478945.1 Trachelipus rathkii | reverse complement strand
GGTATATATAAATAGTATATATATAGTATATATATATTATTTATTATATATATATATATTACTATATATATATAATATATAGATATATATATATATATATATATAGTATGGCGCATCTGAATCTCGTCTGTGAAAATTTGGCGCATTGGGATTGCAAAAGGTTGGCCACCCTGGCACTATATCAATATATATAATAATATATATATATATATATATATATATATATAATAATATTTATATTATATATATATATATATATATATATATATATATATATATATATATATATATACTAACTTATTATATATAATAAATACCGCTGTATTTATTTTTCACTGGTCTTTTTTATCACACGCTCTAACACTACTGCCTCCTTTTGGCTATCCTGATCGGGCTCAATCTTTTGGTGCCGCAGCCGCGTGAGTGTTCTTGGGCCACCCTTTAGTACTTAGCCCTATTTTCTGATATATCGTCTGTACAATCTACACACGGGACTTTGCCCCTGACGCGCGGGCGCCTACACGACCACACACTACAGCACACCTTATGCCCTACACCTTAGCCCTCCATCATAGCCTACACCCGAGCCTCTACAATGGAGGTCCCTACACCAGAGACACCCCAGCCCTAACGCACATAAGCCTACTTATCCAGTAGCCTCTCTCGTCCTACGGCTCACACTCATACACTTACGCTTCAACCCATTCCTTACCTAGCCTACACCTACACCTAGCCTCAGCCTGTACCTAGCCTACACCTACACCTAGCCTTCCACCCAGCCTTCACCCAGCCTACACCTACACCTACACCTAGCCTCCACCAGCCTTCACCTACACCTACACCTAATCTCCCAACCTTCACCTAGCGTACACCTATACCTAGCCGGAGTCGCCTCCTTAATCTGAATGACTTGTCCTTTTATGTGGCTCAACTTGATGACGTCATCTTTGTTGGCATCTACATTTTGATCATATGTGATAGAAACGTGGGTCATCAGATGTATTGATGGTTCAGACTTTGATGGTTCCAATTCACCGCTAGAGACTGCCCGTGTATCTTAGTGATGTTCTATTAGTGTTCTATGAGTGCCTGGTGAGTGCCAGGTGAGTGCCAAGTGCAGTGCCAATGAGTGCCAATGAGTGGCAAGTGAGTGCCACATAGTGCAAAGTAGAGCCACATAGTGCCAACTGAGTGCACTTTTTTCAAGCCTTTCTAGCCTTCCCCTGAACCCCTAATAGCCCTAATTATTGGGTATCGACCCCTATGTGTATAAGGTATGAGATTCCGATGGTGTATATTACCAAAGCTGCTAGGATACTTCCTACTATGAGTTAGTATTTTCTAACACTTTATTACACACATTTCACTATGAACTTAACACACATGACACTTTATAAGACTTTACACGTCTCCATAGACACTTACACTAACCCATATACACTTACACGCACACCCACACACACAGATACACTTACACTTACACACACACTTTTATACTTTTTACTTAATACTTTTTAATTTATAAATTTTCAAAAATTGTATGTAAGAAGAAAAAGCCAAAGTGCCTGATATATAATCATATTTTTTACTACAATTGTACGAAATTTTATTAAAAAACATATACTTTACATACCTTAAAGCAGTAAATCAGTAAATCAATAGAGGTGTTATACCTAACACCTAAGGGATTAGTATGCTTTGTTTTACTGTTTTACTGCTTTAATTCATGTTTTACTGCTTTAACTCACTGCTTACTGCTTAACTATTCTGCTTTACTTTCTGCTTTACTGCTTTTACTGCTTTAACTCACATACTTACATACCTTAAAGACAGTTAAATCAGTAAATCAATAAGAGGTGTTACTACACTAAGGGGATAGTATCTTTTGGTTTTACTGCTTTACTGCTTAACTCATTTTCTGCTTTACTGTTTTAACTTATCTGCTTTACTGCTTTAACTTTCTGTTTTACTGTTTTTTAACTCATATATTTATTAACATTATGTTTTTTATTTTGTATTTAATACTTTTTATTTATTTTATTATTATTTTTATTTATTTTTTTTTTATTTTTATTATTGTTATTATTTTATTTTTATTTTTATTATTATACTTAGTGTTATTTATTTCATGCCTATTGTTCAATGACAAAACCTAACACACCATACACACACACACACACACAACACACACACACACACACACACTATATACACACACACACACATTCACTATGACACTTATACACACATTCAGTATGACCTTACATTTTCCCATAGACACTTACATTTACACTCACCACACAGTCACACACAGATTTACTTACGCTCTCACACAGATTTACTTACACACGCAGATTTACCTACACTCACACACACAGATTTACTTAACACACACACACACACACTCACTTACACATATAACGTATTAATTTATTAAAACATTTATGTTTTAATTAAAACACGTACATTAATATTACTCATTCAATTATAACTAAAATTATTTGTTCAAAGTTTCTTAAAACCTCTATAATAAATCAATCATTTTCTTTGAACAAAGAATTTATTAACTGTTAATACTTTTTGTTTATAATTTTATAACTATCAGTTTTTAAAATAACTTTTTACTAAAATTTTATGAAATTTTTATTAAAAACATATATTTTACCTACCTTAAAGCAATAAATCAGTAAATCAGTAAGGTCAGCCCCTAGCACCCCTCTTCACCCAGGCTATGCCACGTTTTGTTCTATAGACTTACTGCTTTACATCATCTTTAGCCGATTACATAGAAGTATAAAAAGAACAAATAATAAGTTCTTCTCTGCTAACCATAACATGTTATTTTTTGAAAATCTTTCTAGAGTTGCTTAGTTTAAAATAACAATGATTGCAGTTACATTTAGTATTGGTCACTCGATGTTAACTAAAAGATATTCAAAGTTTTTGAAAATAATTGCGGGTTTTCTTTATTATTATTAATTATCTATGTACATTGACGAATCCATCACGAGAAAACACAACAACCCGCACTCCTTACAGAAAGTACGAAACTGACCCTCTCCTGGTAGAAATGTTGGGTAGGATAATCCTTTGTTGTTCCCGGGGGCGGGATTTAGGCAATTCCAGGGTCAAAATATATGTTCAAACTGACCTTTTGCTGTAAAATGTGTGCCAATACTACGTGGGCCTAAAAATTAGGCCTAAATTTTAGGATAAGCCTTTTGTAGAAGGGCTAATTTAATCCTAAATACCAGGTCAAAAGGTAATTCCAGGATAGACAAGAATCATTGTTATTATTTTTATAAAATATATTTTCAACTGAAAAGCATGCCTAGGATCGGTAAGATCCTTTAAGCAAGTAAGAAGGAAATGTTTTCCTTACTTTTGATTGGTCGGAGTAGTTTTCCCATAGTTCATAAGCTAACCACCAGGGTTCAGCATGAGCCCCACCCGCAAAGGCAGCCGACCCCCACCCGCTGGTACGTCCCGCCGAGTACCCACACGCAGCAGTGCGCCCGCCGGCGGCAATATGTTCCGGCTCCCGCGCCAATGCCGCGTGCGAGCGCAAGGACGCAAATGTTCGCGTTCCCGCCCGCGCGAGTGCGCCCGGAGGCGCAATATTTCGCGGTGTCCCGGGCCCCAGCGCGTGCGGCCGGCGCAGGCCGGCAAATATTTCCGCGTTATATATATATTTATAACTATATATATATAGTATATATATATAATATATATATATATATATATATATATTATACACCAAAAAAACATTTACTAAATATACTAAATAATATAATATATATTGTATGATGTGTGATGAGTGTAAGTGTCTATGGAGTGAGCAGTAAAGGCGGTACAAATATGTGTACCCAACTGTGCGGTTATGTGTGAATAAGAGGATTATAGTGTATGGTGTGTATAAGTTTTAAGTTGTAAGTGTCTATGGTAAGTGTAATGCTTATAAGATGAATCATCAATATAGGTGGTATCAAAGATGATGCCATCAAAGATGAGCCATCAAAGATGAACCACCAAAGCTGAGGTACCAAAGCTAAGTTATTAAGTTGACGGGTATCATAGCTGAGCATCAAAAGCTGAGGCTTCAAAGTTGAGGCATCAAAGTGAGGCATTTCCAAAGTTGAGGCATCAAAACTGAGGCATCAAAAGCTGAGTGAGGCTTCAAAAGCTGAGGCATCAAAGGTTGAGGCATAAAAATATTCGAGTGGGTGGTGTGCGTATGGGAAGTTTTGTATGTCGTGTGTGTGTGTGTGTGGTTGTTATGTGCGTGTGTGTGTGTGTTGTGTGTTCTAAATAAATAACTACAACAATAGGCATGAAGTAAATAACACTAGGTATAATAATAAAATAAAATAAAATGTTTTAATAAATTATACGTTATATGTGTAAGTGAGTTTGTGTGTGTGTGTGTTGTGTGTGTGTGTGTGTGTGTGTGTGTGTATGTGTGTGTATCTAAATAATAATAACAATAGGTATGAAGTAAATAACCACTAAGTATAATAATAAAATAAAAATAAAATTGTTTTAATTAAATTTATACGTTAGATTTCTTAAATAATTTTCAGTTATGTGTGTGTGTGTGTGTGTGTGTGTGTGTGTGTGTGTGTGGTGTTGTGTGTGTGTGTGTGTGCGTGCGGGGCGCGCGCGAATTATTGCGCCTGCGGGCGCACCGCAGGGCGGGCGGTGAAACGCGGCAAATATTGCGCCTAGCGGGCAAGCACGAACGGCAAGGGCGGAGAACGCGAAATATATGCAGCCTTGCAGGGCCCGCACGCGGGGAGTAGGGACGCGGAGGGACGCACCGCGGGTGCGGGGTGGCTGCCTTTTGCGGGTGGGCTCATGCTGAACCCTGGTGGTTAGCTTTATGAACTATGGGAGGAAAACTGCTCCGACCAATTCACAAGTAGGAAAAACATTTCCTTCTTTACCTGCCTTAAAGGATTCTTTACCGATCCAGGCATGTGCAGTTTGAAATATATTTATAAAAATAATATAATAACAACTGATTCTTAGTCTATACTGGAAGTACCTTTTGACCTGGTATTAGGATTAAATTAGCCCTTCTACAAAAAGGCTTATCCTAAATTTAGGCCTAAATTTAGGCCCAACGTAGTTATTGCACCACATTTTACAGAAAAGGTCAGTTTGAAATATATATTTTGACCTGGAATTAGGCCTAAAATCGCCCCGGGATACAAAAAAAGGATTATCCTACAACACATTTTAAGGAAGAGGTCAGTTTCGTATCTGTAAGGAGTGCGGGTTGTTGTTTTTTCTCGTGTGGATTGGCAATGTACATAGATAATAATAATAATAATAATAGAAAACCCGAATTATTTAAAAAAACTTTGAAAATATTTTTTTAGTTAACATCGAGTGAATAATATAAATGTAAGTGGATAATTATTTTAAAATAAGAACTTAGAAAGATTTTTATTAAAATACATGTTATGTTAGCAGAGAAGAACTATTTTGTTATTTTTATACTTATTACATGGGTAAAGATGATGTAAAGCAGTAAGTCAATAAACAAAACGTGGCATAGCTTGGTGAAGAGGGGTGCTAGGGGTTGCCCTTACTGATTTACTGATTTATTGCTTTAAGGTATGTAAAATATATGTTTTTAATAAAATTTCATAAAATTTTAGTAAAAGTTATTTTAAAACTTGATAGTTATAAAATTTATAAACAAAAAGTATTAACAGTTAATAATAATTTCTTTGTTCAAAGATAATGATTGATTTATTATAGAAGTTTTAAGAAAACTTTGAAATAATTTTAGTAATATTTGAATGAGTAATATAAATGTAGTGTTTAATAAAACATAAAATGTTTTTAATAAAATTATATTACATATATAAATGATGTGTGTGTGTGTTGTGTGTGTAAAGAGAATACTGGGTGTGTGAGTGTAGGTAAATCTGCGTGTGTAAGTAAATATGTGTTGTGAGTGTAAGTAAATCTGTGTGTGTGTGTGTGTAAATGTAAATGTAAGTGTCTATGGGTAAATGTAAGTGTCATAGTGAATGTGTGTATAAGTGTCATAGTGAATATGTGTGTGTGTGTGTGTGTGTGTGTGTAAGTGTGTGTGTGTGTGTGTGTGTGTGGGTGTGGTGTGTGTGTGTGTTATAAATAAAAAAAACAAAAAGCATGAAATAAATAAAACTAAGTATAAAAATATAAAATAAAAATATATTAATAAAAATAAATAAAAAATAATATAAAAATAAATAAAAATAATAAAAATAAATAAAAATGTATTAAAACAAAATAAAAAACATAATGTTAATAAATATATGAGTTAAAACAGTAAAACAGAAAGTTAAAGCAGTAAAGCAGAAAGTTAAAACAGTAAAGCAGAAAGTTAAAGCAGTAAAGCAGTAAAAACAAAAGCATACTAATTCCCCTATTGTGTTAGAACACCTCATTATTGATTTATTGATTTTACTGCTTAAGGTATGTTAATGTATGTGGGTTAAAGCAGTTAAAGCAGTGAGTTAAAAGCAGTTAAAGCAAATAGTTAAAGCAGTAAAGTAGTGAGTTAAAGCAGTAAAACATGAGTTAAAGCAGTAAAACAGTAAAGGATTTGAGTGGTACTGGCTTAGGTGTTTGGTAGGAAACACCTCTATTGATTTACTGATTTACTGCTTTAGGTATGTAAAAATGTTTTTAATAAAGTTTCGTACAATTGTAGTAAAATAAAATGATTATATATTCAGGCACTTTGGCTTTTCTTCTTCTTTACATACAAATTTTTAGAAATTTATGTAAATTAAAAAAGTATTAAGGTAAAAATATAAAAGTGAGGCTCTGCCAGTTTGTGGAGTGTAAGTGTAAGTGTATCTGTGTGTGTTGGTGTGTGCGTGTAAGTGTATATGGGTTAGTGTAAGTGTCTATTGGAGAGGTAATGTGCTTATAACTGTCATAGTGTGTATAAGTGTCATGGTGAATGTGTGTATAAGTGGTAGAAAAATACTAACTCATAGTAGGAAGTATCCTAGCAACTTTTAAAATATACACCAATCGAATCCTCATACCTTATAACATAGGGGTAGATACCAATATTAGGGCTATTCTAGGCTCAGGGAGGCTAGAAAAGGCTTGAAAAAAGTGGGACTCAGTTGGCACTATGTGGCACTCCACTTGGCACTATGTGGCACCCACTTGGCACTCATTGGCACTCACTTGGCACTCATCTGGCACTCACCTGGCACTCACCAGGCATCATTAGCAAATAATCCATAGAACATCCACTACGATACTTCTTAGGTGATTGGAACCATCAAAAGTTGAACCACAATAAATGCTGAGCATCAAAAGTTAATCATCAATGGTAGATGCCAACAAAGTATGACGTCTCATCAAAGGTTGAGCTCCATAAAAGTTAAGCCATCAAGGTTGTTATGGGGCACGTGTAGGCTAGGTATAGGTGTACGCCTCCGGTCACCTTCGGTACTAATAGCCGCCGCCGCTACTTAACCCACG
>JABUQX010042586.1:0-10000 GCA_015478945.1 Trachelipus rathkii | reverse complement strand
GATGATGAAGCGCAGAGATTGCCATGGAAAGTTGGTACAGACGCTTAATGGAGATAAGTGGCACAATGTAAGGTCTGAAAATACATACGTTAGAGAAGACATCGACATCTTGGAAATTGTAAGAGTAAAGAAGGAAGATGCATGTGGAGAGAGTGAAGAAAGCAAGAGACGGTGCAAAACCGATTATGGAAGTAAGAAGTATAATGTTGAAGAAATGTATTCCGCGAACAGTTCCTCAAAGAACAAGGCTATCATCCGTGCGAAGTGACGTTGGTTGATGAGGACTATCGAAGAGAGATGAAAGAATCATGTGCTGAAAGAGACATAGAAAGAAATAGAAAGGCTGATGGAGGCGGATGAAAGAGAACCAGAATGGTAGGATGTCGGCGAAGTAGGGCCTGGATATGAAAACAGGAGGTGAAAGAAGGAGGATGGGTTGTTGTCTTATTATGAAACCTTCTAGAAGAGCAGGAGTGGGTTAGTGTAATTAGTAAAAGGTACGTAGAAGAAAGAACGGCTTTAAGAAACGGGTCCCTTTAGTAGTGTGTCTAGGTATATTGAAAGCAGGTCAATGTGCATTAATTAAGTTATTTTACTTGATATTATTATCTTTTTTAATTAGGACACTGATGGAAGAGTTCTTCTGCGTATTGTGAATGACCTAGATGCCCAGCGTGTGAAAAATTACGTAGGGAAATGGACGTGAGCGGAGATGAAGCCATTTATTTTGTTGGAAAGATGAGTCCAAAGGTCTACCCTCAGACCCCGGACATATATCATTTGACTGCATCTTGAGGAACAGCGACTCAGTGATGATTAATGAAGAAAAGAGTCTTACCATCCTACCGACATGTAAAATGGAAGTCTGTATATCAGCATGCGTTTGAAAAACTAAACCACATTACCACATTAGTGGGCGAGATAACGTCATAGCTGACTACTTTAAGTAGGTCGTATGGCCGATGAGACATTGGGATTCGTCTTCAGAAGCCGTCATATACAAGAAGAAGGGGCGCTGTGAAATGATAGACCAAGATATGTGCAGTTTTATCATCATTTGAAATAAAAGCATAAGGATTACCAATTTTGCTTGCATGTGGTGGGTGGGCCAAGACAGCGCTCGTGCGCACGCGAGTAACGGTAGGTTACAGATTTAGTATTAAATATGTTTTTCATTTATTTGAGTGGTTTTGTACATAAATAAAGATGTAACGTATTGCTTATTGCAATATATTTATTTTCTTTATTCTATATACCTAATGTATGCTGCAAGGGCCCGTCAAACCGCTGTTGTAAATATGTTTGTAGTTGTAAGGAAAACAATAACCAATGAAACTCATCTTTTAGACTACTTTTAAAATGCTTAGAATTGTCTTGTTCGTTGTTAACAAAGCATTATTTAGTATTATTATTATTATAATTATTATTATTTATTATTATTTAATATTTTTAAAGCGAATTGCGAAAGGATATTGCGTATTGCATTGAAATCTAAAATTGTTATAATATATATAAATTAGTATTTTATTGAATAAATGCATTTTTGTTGAAGGTGAGGAAGCTCATAATCTTCGATTTTGTTAGTTTTTTTTATTCTGATTGGAATGAAAGATTGTCATTTCTTGAAAAGTAGATGATATTACAAGGATTACCAATCACGCCTCCCTGCAGATTGTCTTGTAGTATATTTGTTATTACTAAATTATAATAAATTAATTAATATATATATATATACATCATTTTACTTGCTGTTTTTAAGGATTGTGATTCGTTAAGAGGCGTAATCTATATTACTTAAATTCATATAAATAGTAAAAATAAGAATAATTTTGATATTTCCGCTTTTCATTGTTGTTAACTAAAGTTGTATATAGTTGGTACCTACAAATGCCTGCGTATGTCTCGATGTCAAATTTTATATTATATGTCATAGATTGTGTCCATTTTTCGTCAATCCCAAAAGAAGTGTTTGATTTGTGTTATAGATTACAAAAAGTAAGAATTAATACTTGTTTTATGGTAATGTGGTGATATAAATTTTCGATGTGTAACATATTTGCCGTTTTGTTTATGTAAAGATTAGGTAGAGTTAAGTTTTTTCTTAAAAGCAAATAGGTTGTTTAGTGTAGCAGTTTGATTTGATTTTTATATATATATAGGTGTTTATATAAATCAAAGTGTCGTCTGCAGTTGTGCATTTGTAAGAGTATTGCGTTTGATATCGTTGCTAGATATGTTACTGGCAGGTAAGCTGGTATTTATTGTAATTTATTATTCTGAAGTTTCGACAATTAATATATTGTAGGTGTAAATATAAAACAAATTTGTAAGTTTGATATTTATATTAACATATGGTTAATGTTTGTATTCACAATTTTGTTTGCAACAAAGGATTTATTTAATCACTAATAGGCAACTCTTGTGCATTAGAGAAACAGTTATAGTAAATAGTCAGCTGATCCTTTATTACTTGGTCACACTGACGAATCGATGTTTTTTTGTAAATTTCAAATACTGATTAATTTTCAGTAAAGATATTTAGATTACCTACAAATCCAATCGGTCGTATATATTTTTGTTAATAATATTTTATTTATTTATACACATTTTTGAACATAACATTTATATTTATATACCTATTTATGGGCGAGGATCTGTTATAAATGTATGTTAGAGCATTTTTTGTTATGATTTACATGGTTATGCCATATATAGCATTGGTGCCAGCATCAGTTTAACCTGATTCATTATTGCATTGCACATAATATATGGTCGTTGGATCATATTATTGCAGACGGTTATTTAAAGATTCATAAAAATATTATATAGATTTGGTACTGAAGTTCATATCCATTCGGTGCGCAATGTACGTAGAATAATCTGTGGACATCAATTATTAATTCGTTCGTCGCGTACATGTACGATGGATGGCCATAAAACTTGTTTTGTATAATAAGCCGAGTACGGTATTTCATATTTTTTTTTTTTATTAAGAAGAATAATTTTTAAATTTATTCCAGATAATTTATTTCAGTAGTTTTCTTGAGTGTTTCCAAAAGGTAGTTTACTTTCTATATTTATTCAAATATTCAGATACTCATTATTTATAGTCTTAAAGACACATTGATTTCATGATCAGTTAACAGTGACATAAAACAAGTAAATTTCATGAATAACGGGAGTAACGATTATTGACTGGACAGGTAATTTCATATAAGCACACCGAAACCCGTTCAAAACCGTTATGTTTCATTGAAGAACCTCTCCAGGAGAGAACTTGTGTGAGTTTTGAGTATAAAATATCTTGCATTGGCGGTTTTGTTAGTATTGCACAGGCCCGGTTTAAAAGATAACTCTCTCACAGTTTTCTGACAGCAGACGGTCTACCGTAAATTACTGATACGATAAGGTTTGAGAATCTTAGAAAGTGTTAGTTGGTTGTATTGTCACGGGGGCCTGGCCAAGGGATTTGTTTATACGTTGAAAGAGTAAGTTTATGACATATAATTAATATCTTTTCAACCAATATCCATTACATTATCTATTACAATATTATATATATATATAGTATAGAATTATATATATATATAATTATAAAATATAATAATATCACTATATATTATATATATATAGTATAATATATATATATATATATATATATATATATATATTTATATTATTCCCATATATATATTATATATAATACTATATATATTATAATTATATACTATATATATAATATATATATATATAATATATAATAATATATATATATATATATATATATATATATATATCATATAATAGTATAGAAATATATATATATATACCTATAATTTACTATATATAGATATATAATATATATATCATGGAAATGAACTGCAACTTTTGTCGTTACACAATAAACATCTCTCATTCCACATTCACTACAACTTGACCCCCTTAATTCTAATTGTATCATGGGGTCCAAACGACCCCAAAATCCAGTTTACTAAAAAACCGTAAGAGTTACGAAGATTCCCTCCCGCACACTTCGACTGCTCGTAGCAGACTAAAAAGCATTATAATCGTGGAGTCATTACCCCCTCCCCTTAAAAGTTATGAATGGGAGAGTAAAAATGAGCAGATGTGTGGGGTATTGTGGTGTTATATAGGTATCAGAATAAAGACCCCATGTACCATTCTAGGGTTAAAAAATAAATTTCGTTTATTGTTAGGGGGAAGGAGTTTTTATTTTTTTATCAAAAACAGAAATTTCTCGTAAATCTTTACTAATTTAAAGATCATTTCAATCAGCATTTTGCAATTAAATTCTCGTTGATGTTTAGTAAATATTATAAATTCATTCAGAAACCTTTTTTTTAAATATATATTTTTTTTAAAAATTAAAAAATAAAAAAAAGAGAAATAAATTTTTTGAAACAAAAAAACAATAAGACTATGGAAAAAATTATTTTATTCTAATTATTAATAACATATCAAATAAAGGTCATTCGGTTGATGTGTTATATGCGGGTAAGGTTAATGATACCAAATATTGATAAAAATAATCTGGTAAAACTGTTCTTTTTTTTTAATGGATTTTTTTTTTGGCGAGCTTGTGTTTCAAAAAAGTGAAATGTGAGAAAAACATGAAAAAAAAGAAGATATAATAATTTATATTTTCTTTATATATTTTATATGATTAATAATAATATAATATATTAATATATATTATTATTAATTAAATATATATATATATATATAGATTATATTATAATTATATAAGATATATATATATATAATATATATACATATTAATAATATACTATACTATAATATATAATTATATATATATATATTATATATATATTATTATAATATTATTATAATAATATATATATATAGTTATATATACATATATATATTATATATATTTATATATGTATTATTATTAATTTATATATTTATTAATATAATATATTATATTAATATATATATTATATTAATATTATATATATATTATATATTATATATATATATTAATATATAATTAATATTATATATTAATTATATTTAATATATATTTATATATTATAATATTATAAATTATATTATATTATATATAATAATATTAATATATATATATAATATATATATATTATTACTTCATTGACTTTAATCTTCCTATTTTATTCCCAAGACTGGTGTGGAAGTTAATAGATGTGCGCTAGACAAGCATCGGAAAAAGAAGCAGTAGAAGAAAATGACAAAAAGTCGAAAAGAATTGCCTCTCAGGCATTACCGTCGCGCCAATAAGTCAGAAATAGTCCCAGCCCTAGAGCTTCACCGCGAATCCGTCGACGGATCCTCTCATATTTGATTATGTTAATATTTTTAATATGCGGTCAAGAATGTAGAGATTCCCGCGGGTATTCTCATCTTTGGCCCAGATGGGCCCACAACCATACCCCCTCACAAAACCCTTCCATTCACTCCTATTATGCACCTTCTCGCCTCCGCCAAACTTCACATTTCTCTCCTGCAGGACATTCCTTTACTGAGCAATCCACTTGGTTTCTTCGGTGGTTATCCCCGGAGTACCGGTCGCTTCCCAAACAAAACCACTATTACATCCGCTTAGACCCAACCGAACTAGTCTATTCATTCCTTTCCACTAATGAACAAATCATCTCGAAAAACCTCATTTATTTTCTCGTATTACCCCTTTCTTTCACCCCACACGATTGGTCCATACTGAGTCAGTTTGAACTTTTGTTAAGTATCTCATTTAACTTCTAATATTTCCAGACCATAGTCTCACTTATTACAATACACAGGTAAACAAACAATACCTCATGCAAGACCCTGCGAACTCCAGACTTAGTCCTTTATAAATTCACCAACGATTTAAATGCACCAGCCACCCTCCTGCCTTTCACAACTTTCCTACTACACTCGCATCCTTCCGTTCCCTTCTCATCCAACAATATAACCCTAAATATTTAAACTCAGACACTTGCGCCAGCTGCTCACCATCTAACATTAACTTCACACTGAGACTGTCCTCACTCACAACCTAACCTTACTCTTTATCAGTACGTTTACTAGTTCAATCCCGTATACTGTGTTTACACACCCTGCTAATCTGGGTTCTACCAATCCTCTCTAAAACTCTCTTCCGAATTCGCACAAAGAACCAAATCCAAATATATATATATATATATATCTTATATATTATATAATATATATATATATAATATATATTATAAGATATATATATATATATAGTAATAATTTTAATTTATTAATAAATATATATATATATATATATTTCGGCTCTGCGCTCGACTAAGGTTCTCTGCCCTATATTTGAAAAATTTTCAGTACATTCTGTTCAAAACTATTTTCACCTGCAAAAATATTATTGAATAAAATATATACCCATGATACGGCTCCGGCTCCGGCTCCGGCTCGGCTCCGGCTCCGGCTCCGGTCCGGTTCCCGGTTCCGAACCAGATTAAAATTTCTTCACCATTTTAAAACTGTTTAGAACGTTCTAGAAATAATTTTTGCACCTACAAAAAATATCTTGAAAAAATTTATACCCAGAATCCGGCTCCGACTCTTGTTCCTGCTCCGGTTCCAGCTCCGGCTCCAGCTCCGGCTCCAGCTCCGGCTCCGATTCAGGCTATGGTTTCTGCATCATTTTAAAGGTTCAGAACGTTATAGCAATAATTTATTCACATGCAAAAAATATTTCTGGAATTTTTTTTTATCCAAGATCCGTCTCTCGCATCTGTTCCGGCTCTGGTTCCGGGTCCGACTCCGGCTCCGGCTCCGGCTCCGACCAAGGTTTCTGCACTATTTGAAAATTATTATGCACGTCTTTTGGCAATAAAATTTTTACCTAAAAAAAATTCTAGAAAAAAATTTATACCCAGGATCCGGCTCCGGTGGCTCCGTGCTTCCGGTCGTCCTCGGCCTCCGGCTCCAGCTCCAGCTCCGGCTCAGGTTCCGGCTCCGGCTCCGACTCCGACTAAGGTTTCTGCACAATTTCAAAATTGTTCAGCACGTCTTCTGGTAATAAATTTTTCACAAAAAAAAATTATACCCAGGATCCGGCTCCTGCTCCTGCTCCGGCTCCGGCTCCGGCTCCGGCTCCGGCTCCGGCTCCGGCTCCGGCTCCGACTCCGACTCCGGCTCTATTTATTTGACTGGTAAAGACAAGAGCCTGGGTTGGAGGTTGGAAAATTAAAAAAATAAATTAGATTTTCTATAATAATAGTAACAAATAAAACATCTTTTGAGTCTGAATCTGGAATTGCAATTTTGACATTATTTGCAATTTTTTAGTTCAACACCTCTCTAAATAAATTTCTGTATCTAAAAAGCCATTATGAATTTCCAAAAAATATTCACACCATGATTTGAAATAAAAAATTTTCTACTAATTTAGATAATAAAAAAAAGTGAAAATTTTGATTTTGCTTTCAAAAAAGTTGGGGTTCTTAGGATGGTGTCTCCTCTTAACCCATATTCTCACCTCGAACCATTCATTATTTTCATATTCTGTTCTTAAATTACATCTACCATTCCTATACAAACTCTCCAGAGCTCTGAACTTTCTACCCACTGTATATTCTCACTCTCCAGCACTCTTCACAGTCTCTCACTAAGCACTAAATCAAAAGCTTTCCTTAGATCTATGAAAGATATATATGCTCGTTTGTTGTATTTCTATACAGTTCTATACTTTTTCCAACGTAATTCTTAGGGATAACAAGAGATCCGTGATGCTCTTCTTCCAATCTGGGCTCTACTACTATTCTCAACATTCTCTCTAGTTTTCTCTCATTTGTTTTTGTCGCAAAGAAATTTCCCTGTAGTTTTTAGTCTCTGGTATCTCCTTTTCCATTATATATTGGCAATATAATTGACTTTCGCCACCCTCTGCGTACTTCTCCTCTTCCGTGTCCACCCAATACCTTTTAAACAATTTTAAAATTAGTTCTTTCATTTTCTATTCTCCCTTTTTATCAATTCTATGTTTATCCCCATCTTCCCCTGGTGTCATACCGTTCTTCATCGCTCTCAGAACTAACTCTAACTCTTCCATTTCCCTCCTTCTCATCATCTTCCTCTTTCTCTTCCATCTCTTCACATCTATTATATAGTATATAATAGTTCTTTGGTTGAATTCTCATGTTATTTTGTTTCATCTATACCTTGCGAACCTATATGAGTCCCTCTGTTGGAAAAAACCATTCATGATCTTCCTTCCCTTCCCTCAACAGAAATTTATCAACATTTCTCCTTCAATATTCCTTATTTTCTCTCCATACAGTCCTACCATTTTCTCCACCTCGTCTCTTCTCCGTCTCACTCTTGCACTGAAATCTCCAATCATCAACAATAAATCCCCCTCTATTCTTCCATCCTCCACCTTCTCCTCCAACATTTCCATAACCTGTCTCTTTTCCTCTTCCAGGTGTCCCTGTTTCGGCGATTAGACCTGATAAAAGTGGTATCTCATTCTCTTGATTTTAAAGGTTCATCTTATAATTCTTTCCTTTATGACTTCCATCGTCTGTATGAACGGTGACATCTTCGGCCCTACTATGAAGCCCACTTAATGCTTCCTGATCCCATCCTCTACCCCCCTTTATATATCAATACATATTCTTCTCCCATATACCTTCCTCTCTCTTCTCCTCTCATTCGCATCTCCGAAATTCCCATCATGTCGATCCTCCTCTTCCTCATCATTTCCAGGATATCCTCCTCCTTTCCACCATACAGTGCTATGATTAATGGTCCCGTGCAGTCGTAATATTTAAAGCATTATTCAAGTTTCTGGCCCAAAATCGTTTCCCAGCAGGTCTACCTCAGGGTCTGTCAACTGTCCAGGCTGGTTCTTGAGTAATGAAAGCAATTTCATTTCAGGCAGTGGCTTGATAGGCCTATCCTGCCCTAGCAAGGGCTCCATTAGCAGAACCCAGGGTGTACGAGGAGGATGTTGAGTTGAACTTTACACCTCATATCCGTCTACTTAAATAAATTCACGCATGAAACTTTTTATTCTATTTTTAAATTTACGAGACAACCTTTTATGCCTACCTACCAAACCTACTTTTAAATGTTGCATGTTACTTATCTGCTATCACATCCCGAGGCAAGCGAAATTCAAACATGAAATATTTTGAAATAAAACATTTTGTCAAATCTGACTAATTGCTTTCCTTTTAATTTACCTCTTGTGATCTCCAATTCTTTAATCATTGTCTTTTATGTTGAACATACTCTTCTTGATAGAAATGAGAGATCGAAAAAAATATTATTGTTCACAATTTTATCCCTAATAAGAATCCTCCATTCCATTGAACACATGTCCACTTCCATCATCTCAATCTATATAATTTTGTTTTCAAAACCGAAGAAGCCATACTTGTAACTCTACTTGATTTACGATCAAAGCATTTCAATGTACTTTGCGTCAGAATTCTCCTGTAATATATGTTCCATCTGTAAGGGGTTAAAATTTCTACCACAAGATATTCAATTAAAGGTCTGGACAACTAATAAAAGGCTTGATAATTAATTGTCAACTCATTTAATCAACATTATTGATTATAATTTCTATTAATACGTTACCTTTATTTCAAAATTCAAGAAAGATCTAAGAATTTTTATTTATTATTACTCGCACCAAAGTAATTTTCTTTCCGCAGGTCTAACTACAGCAAAAGATTTCTCCATTTACGTATCATAGCACCCTTTTAAATACCTTTAATTGGGATTTGTTAATACAAGTTCCTCCTACCTCCTTTTTTTTGCTTGAAATATATAGTTTGCAACTTCTTATTTATCAGCCAAATCCAATTATAAATAATTTCCTAGCAGAAGCAGCCATTATATAAATGTCATATACTAATATAATATAGAAAACTACTTTTAATCCATAATCTACTGTATATCATTACATAGATGAAAAAAAATGATTGTACATTACATACACAAA
>JABUQX010042585.1:15000-19594 GCA_015478945.1 Trachelipus rathkii | reverse complement strand
GATTTTGAAATTATCTTGGGGGGGGGGGGGCTCTGGTTTCTGCCGGCTTTTGGGACAGGGGGGTCAGTCAAAGGCCAAAAGGCTTAGAAACTGTTCTGTACTTTCCGTTCACTTGGACCCTCTAGTCTTTGTTGCGCGATGTTAGGTACTTTAGGCTCTTCCTATAGGTACCTCAGAGGCAGGTGCTCGAGGTAACTTATCACTCGCGTACCGCACCTTTACGTACGGCCTCGTAGCAACAGGGGTGCTGTATCTGCGCGATGAATTTTTTGTGTTGACATTGGTAATCCAGGCTAGTTCGCTGGGTGCTTCCTTCTTATCGCCACCACCTCTGTGCTTTGGAATTCTCTCATCTTGCTGTATGTTCTGCTGGAATTTTCACTCCTCACGTTTAAGCCATGGGGTCTATGCTCATATGCGTAATTTGCGCTAGAGGTGAACTTTTGAGCATTTTTCCACCCCCTCCTTGAAAGGCTTGGTCCGTGAATGGTGGTGACAACTCAAAAAAAAAAAAAAAAAAATACTTTGGGTGGGCAGATATTTGGCAAATGAACTGAATCTCATGACTCACCCCATCAAAACATTCATTCAAATTATCCAGAAAATCGCACTTCTCCTCGAACATTGACCCTCAGTGACCATATTTGTCTCAAAACCACACAATTTTGACCTTTTCAAAACATTAATTTAAATTTGAGATCGGGAGTACTCACACACAAAAAATTTACCATAGCTCTCTACCAAAGTACACTCAGGCAAAATTGCAAATCCTTCTATCCCTCTCTCATTCCTTTCACACCAACACAAACACATTTACTCCTTTTCACCGGCTTCCTTTCATCTTTTCTTCCAGTCACAGCGAGGCAAATCAATTTGGGCCCTTTCTAAATACCATTCCATCACCTCTCTCCTCCTCACATTTATTCCTCTGACAATTTATGTACCCATACGATTCTTACATTTTCGCGAAAGTGGCGGAGGGCCGCTTAAGAGTGACACGGACCTTCTCCGAGGCATGGCACTAGCATTTCTGGCTAAAGATAAGGTGACTAGTGGGCAGGGCCACCCAACTACCACCGTCCCTTAGGCGCCTTCTACGACACGCAGAGATAGTGGATAGTGTAGAAATTTTGCGGCCCCACACATAGGGGAATAGAGGATAGGGATATCTGTAAGATGTTGTCTAGAAGAGGGTGTGGACATAAGTATGTGTAAATGTATGTGGATTAAAATGGTGTGTTCTCTAAGATATTGGTCTGAGAGGATGATGTGGATATGAACGCAGACCAGAAAGGCGGGAACCATTAGGCACTGGAATGTCAAACATACCATAAGCCAAAATTGGTATATATAATATATATTATTTAATATATATTAATATAATTATATATATATATTATATATCTATAATTATATATATACATTATATAATATATATTAGTATATATTATATATATATAATATATATACTTATATATATATATTATTGTTATATTATTTTATTATTATTAGTTTTAATTATCAGACATTTCATTAATATCGTTGTTCAATAATGCTGCAATAATCGGGGGCCAATAAAACCCCAAAAAATTGACAATATGATTGAAAAAAAAATAATGCGATTATTGATGATGACGATTAGATCGCTGCCATCACTAATAGTATATATATATATTTTATATATATATATATATATTATAATATAGTATATATATATAATATATATATATATATATATATAATATATATATATATTATTATAATGTTATAATATATGCATCTACCTTTTCCCCCCCCCCAAGACTGGGGGGGTAAAGGTGCGTGACATGCACCGGAAACAGAAAATTAGTAGGTAAGAAGAATATGCACAAGTTCGGAAAAGAGAAGCGCCAGCCTGACCGCACCCCCTTTATACCTATTAGTGAGAACTCGGTCGGCAGTCAGAAATTCAACCCGAGGCTTCACGGGGTACCCGCGACGGACCCTCAGCTATGGCATTTATCGTTAGTGTAGGGTTCTATTCCCTTGGCGGCCAGGTATTTTCCAGCAACCATACCCCTTCACAGGAGCCCGCCATTCACTCTATATTGCACCTTTCTGTCTGTTGCCTCTGCCAACTCACATTCTTCCCTCCAGACATTCCTTACTGACTCAATCCACTTTTTTCTGCTGTCTCCCAACCGGTCGTACAGCTCAGCACTATAATCCGCTAACCAACCGACTGTCATTCATCCTTTCCACATGACCAACCATCTCAACTTTACTTTCATGTTATTTTCTCATTTTATCAATTCTTCTCACACCTAACACGCCCCTAAGATTGTCCATCGAACACCTTGAACTTTAGATCTAGTACTCTTCTTCAAGACCATAGGTCTCGACTACTATACATTAAGACAGGTAAACAACATGCCCTCATGTAAAACCTTAGCGAACTCAAGACTTAGTCCTTTACATCACCCAACGATTTAATTGCACCAGCCACCTTTCTGCCATTCACAACTTTCCTACTTGACACTCTGCATCATTCATTGACCTTTTCATCCAACTATATCACTAAATATTTAAACTACAGATACTGTTCAGCTAGTTCACCATTTAACATAACCTTTCACACCGAGGGACTGCCTCACTCACCAACCATAAACCTTACCTTATCTAGTTTACTTTCAAAACCCCTCTACCAATCCTCTCCTCCCTCTAACAAACCTTCAAACTCTTTTCAGATTCACCACATCAAAAGCAAAATCATCCGCATATATATATATTTATATATATATAATATTATATATATATATAATATATATATATATATAAATAAAAAGAACATATATTATATATATATAATAATTATATATATATATTATATAATTTATTATATTATATATATATAATAATTATATATTATATATAATATATTATATATATATATATATATATATATATATATATATAAAATAATAGAACGAGAAGAGTTTCATGGCTGAAATTTTTGTTATTTATGAATATGCTGGACTGGCAAATTGTGTAACCGAATTTGGAGTAATAGAATGTAATGAATTAAGCTTGTTAATGTCATTTTTTTTCTTTCCTACAGGATGGATGCAACATTAAAAGAATTATCTGACCTTGTGTTAGAAGTGAATCCAGATGCCAGGAGGACGGATACCGTTTTTGATTTTAGCCTTTTCTATTTTGATCTGACGAAGGCGTCACCAAGGGTCAGGGAAATTGGGTCTGTCACTGTTGGGCAGAAAGGATTCGATGACCAAAAGACATTAAAACAACTTGGGTAAGAACAGTATATTTAGGACTATATATTTTTACTGCAGAATACTAATTTGTTCATTTATATAATTTCTCACATACGTGTATTTTTCACATGTGTTACTATTGTTATGGCAGGAGAAATATAAAATGAACTTATTCATTCTCCCTCTTTCTTTCTTTTTCTTTCTCTTGGGGCCCCAAATTGGGGATGGGGTGTGCAATATATACCGGATACAGAAAGGAAATACCCCCCCCCCCCCATCATTTTCTGAAGTGCGAGCCTGTCTAAGCCAAAAATCCACTCTAGGGTTTCACTACACATATCCTATGGTATCCCGTCAATTTTAAGAGTTGATCCCTTGGGTCAGGCTAGCAAAATCCCGCCATTCACTCCTATTATTCACCACTCCTCTCGCTTGAACCAAATTCACACTCCTTTCCATCAGACACTCCTTTACGACTCCATCCCCAATTTTAACTTGAGGGTCTTCCAGTCGGTCAATGCTAGCACACTCATCTCTTACATCGCTTAGGCAATCAAACCTACTATCTTTATTCTCTATGTCATTTTTTTTCTTCATGCCTTGCCTGTTTTCACCACCACCACAGCTCCCTAACACAGTTCATCTCCTCGTTTTATCAATTCTTCTCACACTTAACCACCCCTGCTAAGATTAACCCATAGAAGAGATGTGCACCTTAGTCTAAATACCTCTTAATTCCACACCGTAGTTTCGCTCCTATACATTAACGCCAATAACAACATATCATCATGATGCAGAACCCTAGCGTACCCTAGACTTAGTTCCCTTGCATGCACTGAAGATTTAATTGCACCAGTAACCTCCCTACCACTCCAAACTTTTCTACTACACTACACACTGCATTATCTATTCTCTTTTCATCCAGCGCTATAACCTAAATATTTAACAACTCGGATACTTCGGTTCCAGTTGCTACAATCCAACCAAAACTTCACACCCACGGACTCTTCCTCGCAAACTTTCTACCATCACCTTTATCTCTAATCTACATTTACTTTAAACCACTCCTTTTAAAACACCCTGCCAAACCTTCTACCAAAACTCTTTTCAGATTCGCTTCACAAAAACCAAATCATCTGTGTAAATAGCAGGGACCCTCCACTCTCTTTCACTTCTACCATCAGTCAACACCCCCTCCCCTGCCACCCCTAGTTTTAATTCTTTCATCCTATCCATCAAATATATATATATTATATATTATATTTATAATATATATATATTTATATTATATATTATAATATATATATATATATATTATAGTATATATATACATATTAATT
>JABUQX010042585.1:0-10000 GCA_015478945.1 Trachelipus rathkii | reverse complement strand
TAGCAATCTCTCTCAGTGTCCCTCCATGCCTCACTACTACAGTTTTCCATCTGTTCCAATGACCTTTGTTGATCCTCTCCATCTTTTTCATTTTCTCTCTTATAGTATACTTTTATCTGCTATTATTGTGGTATTGCTTCTATTTTATGATCTCTTACATTTTTAATTAAAGCTCTTTTTAACGTTCTTCTGATTCTTGTTGATTGTGTATAGCTCTAGCTTTTCTCATTGCTGTGAGATTTTCCTCTTTAATTTTCTATGTCCTCTGTGTTTAATTCGGTTAATTTTGTTTCTCCTGTCAAGTTAGTCAAATTGATATTTCTCCCAAATACTAATTGATTGGGTGAATAACCAACCACTCTTCATCAGGAAGCTATTCTTTGCTGATACAGTCCATGACATAGCTACATTCCAATCTGAAAGGTCTTCTTCCATCAATTTTTATGCCATTCTTAATTAATCCTACCATTTTCTCGCATTTTCCATTGCTCCAAAGACTTTCTGCAGCTGCACTTTTTATTTCTATCCCAAAACATTCACTCATTTTTTTGAACATTTCGTTCTGAAATTCCAGTCCATTGTCTGATAAGAATTTATCTGGTGCTCCAATTATGCTTATGCTAATCCAATTTTTCATTATATTTCCTACTATCTCCTCAGGTTGTTTGTTCCTTATCCATTTAGATCTTACTTAGGTACATAGCTGGTTGCCATGACCACCATAACCAGAAACCTTTTTCTCCTAAATCCAATGACACTATCTCATTAAATTTGAAGGCCATAGGAAATCAATCCCATTACTTGTTTAGCTGGGAAGGGGGTTTATACCTTTTACACACCTGACAATTATTACAAATTTTTCCTAATTCTTTTATTTTTTCATTTTTTTTTTTAAACAAACTTTATTTCATACAGCTGTCAGTTTTCATATTGTGTCCTATTATCCTACTAGCCTACAGTAGAGAATGTGCTACTTTTGAAGAAAATTTACTTTTCCTACTTTTTTTTATTTTTTTCACCCAATGTTTGTTGAAGTTGAAGGAAAAAAATTCAAATCAGGGTTGATCAGTATTGGAGTAAGACTTCTCTATGAAAAACTTTTTTAATCAATGTAAGTATCCTCAGTGATGAGGTCTGGTTTAAAGCTCTTACCTCTCAGCCGCACGAAAATGTGATGTTGAACGTGGCTTTTCACAGAAATCCATTTAGCTTACAGATTCCAGAACCAACCTTTCTCAGGCATCAGCTAGTGCATTACAGTCTATCAAAGATGGCTTAAAGCAATTTGGTTATGAAGTCCATAAGGTGCCCACTGCCCATATCAAAGGACTTTATTAAGAAGGGAATCGATGCTCATAAATCTTATTTAGAAAGATCGGAGGAAGAGAAACGGTCGAGGCCCAACTAAAAAAAAAATAAAAAGGAAGGTTTGTACTTACAAGCAGCTGTTTGAAAGAAAAAAGAAAGATTTTAAAAAATCACGAGAAACGAAAGGAAGCTATCTTCAACGAAAAATCCCTTCAGGAAAAAGAGCTAAAGCTACACAAAAATCAATAAACTACAATTTCTTGGTTGAAGAAGCCAATGTAAGGATTAAGAATGCATTAAAGATTAATGATATGAAAGGACCATGCTAGAAGCAGCTTGCAAAAAAGTTGATGAGAGTACCAATGCTTTGCACGAAATAAGAGATGAGCAAAAGAAGAAGATTGAGAAAAATAAAAGAACCGTGCTTGACTACTACAGTGCAAATCAAGTAAAAAAAACATAAGCAAGCAAATATAATAAAAAATATTCATTCTGTAATAATGTTTGGAGAATTTGTGCGTCATATTTTTTTCATTTTTCATGTAGTTAATTCTATCATTACATTACTTTTTAAAATTGTTATTTTTTCTTTTTTTCTAGTTTTTTAATGTAAACGTTATTTTTAAAGAAAATAAAGGGGGGGGGAATTCGTACCTCATCCAGGGTTCAAGTTGATTTTGTTAGCTTACCTAAAATTAGCTTTCTTCAATTACTGTAGCATTGAGAGAAAGATTAAATTTTAAAGATTGCAAATACATGTAAAGTAGTTTTAATTATTTTTTATGAAAATATAAAAAATTCATCATTATATCTGGTAATATAATTTTCATTTCTATTAGTATTAAATTGGAAACAAAAATAAGTTTGATATTTGAACTGGAATCTGAAAACATTTCAACTGAATCCTCATCCGGCACATTTGGTTGGGGATAAAAAAAAAAAAAAAAAAAAAAACCCATCCAGTACAGCAAAATAAACATGAAAGTTGGATATTTTAACAAAAAATGTAGGAAAAATAGTAGTATATATAGTAGTAAAAAATAAAAGAACAATTAATAATTTAGCTTTAAATTTTGTCCTACTTTTTCCTACATTTTCATTAAAAATGTCATATTTTCCTATTTTTTGGCCCCTAAAAGTGAGTATAACCCCTGAGCTGTTTTCAATTAGCTTCTATATCTTATCACAACTGCCATGTCCAAACTGCAGATGAAGTTTCGCTAATCCTATTCTGCATTTGATATTATTCCCCATCCATCCAAGAAGAAAGGGAATGGAGGGCGGTAAAAAAAAACAACAAAAAAAACTGGGAAATCATATAAAGGACGAGCAGGAGGAGGGCTGTGTGGTGTCTTCTACTCGGGAAAAAAAAATGAACATTCAAAAATTCCCAAACCCCCTAAAACAAGATTAAAATATTTTGTGTAATATAGGAAATTCGAAGTCTACCTTATTTCCTATACTCAACTGGGACAGAGACAGACTTTGAAGACCTCGTCAAAGAATTCGGATAGCTGCGGTAATATACTTCATCCAACGAAGTTTCGTAAAGAGGACTACGAGCTGGTCGGGATTCCGGCTGAGGTGTTTCGATTACACATTAGAGTTGAAATAATTATATTATCAATGATTCTCCAAGAATATATCGTTATAATGACCACGTAGAAAGTTAGTTTCAAAAGAGAGGATAAATAAAAGAAGAGATAGGTTAAAAGTTTAATACAAAAAAGGAAATTGAAAACAAGGAGGTTAATGGTAAGAAATCGCTTGACCTTCTATGAACAAAGTTGCGATGAATATGATTGAGGTCGAAATTTGACCTTCCAAGGCGACGAATGTGATAGAGGTCGAAATTTGACCTTCCCAAAATTACGTGCGACTGGTTCAGAATTGAAATAAATACCACGAAGATTAACATAAAATAAAAAAAAGCCACGTTTGATAAGTGTATTGATGTGGGTGTGATATAATATATAATGGAGGTTTGAGATTCAGAAATAGAATCTAATCTGAAATGTCTGAATAGATGTGACGATAATCCAAGACCAACAGTTCTTAATACACGATACAATTCCCAACACTGAAATCTTCCCGAAACTGAAAGTCTGATTGAGTGGCTTTCTACTTTCAGTGAATTCATTATTAACGGTATAACGAAATGACATTTAAACATACCCAAAATGACATTTAAACATACCCAAAAGGACATTTAAACATACCCAAAAGGACATTTAAACATACCCAAAAGGACATTTAAACATACCCAAAATGACATTTAAACATACCCAAAAGGACATTTAAACATACCCAAAAGGACATTTAAACATACCCAAAAGGACATTTAAACATACCCAATCAACACGCGCTTGTCAGCTTGGGCTTGAGGAAGTATATAATTTTCTGCTGTATACAGTGAGAAGTTGGAGATCTAAAATATAACGATGATATAAGCACGATGAGGATATTGGCAGATCAATAAAGATGAAAAGGAATTTAAGTTAAATGATTTGCTTACTTGCTGTTTTGTATTGAGGCGCTTCTGTTTTTCATCAAAGATAGCAGGTCTCAATATCGTAAGTGTTTTTATCATTAATTTGTCAGAAATACATATAAACTAAATTGTATCTAAATAATATTTTATCCTAAGAATCCCTGCAGGAAACAGAACTGAGTGTCTCCGACAATGAATACAATACATTGTCCAGAGGCACAGAAGTATAAGAAAATAAACATTAATTATACTAAATATTTACACAAACTATACATCCATCCAATGGGGATGGATGTAATGCACTGCTTACATCATAAAACTTACAACTACAAAAAAATAAAGCAAACCAATTCCCATAATGGAATCACCAATATATGGGATGGTGATCTCCCTTATACCACCATAACCAGAAACTTTTTTCTCCTAAATCCAATGACGCCATCTCATTAAATTTGAAGGCCATAGGAAATCCCATTACTGGTTTAGCTGGGTTTCTTTTATACCTTTTACATACCTGACAATTATTACAAATTTTTTCTAATTCTTCTCTTATTTTATTTTCACTTTCGTTCTAAACAAACTTTCTTTCATACAGCTGTTTTCAATTAGGTTCCATATCTTATCACAACTGCCATGTCCAAACTGCAGATGAAGTTTTGCTAACCCTTTTCTGCATTTGACATTATCCCCCATCTAATCCTTCACAATACAAATTGTTTTAACTTTTTGTCTCAAAAGCTCAATTAAATGATTTTTTTTTATCTAGGTTACATTTCATTTCAATATTATTAAAGTTCCTTAGATAATCTTTTTTCTTTTTATGTCCATTACTAAACCCATATTTACCATTGTTTCACGACCTACCAACCAAGGAACATCTCCCTCAATGATTTCGGTTCTTATTTTCACCTTTTTATCCCCAATCTTACAAGGTATTTTAATACCTTTTTTTATTCAAACTCACTCTCCAAATTTAAATCTTTTATTGGATATTTCTTGACCTTTTTTTCATATTTCTCTTGGGGATAAATTGACTATGATCTTTGCTAGTCATAATTCTCTGCATACAGTTTTATTACAACTAGTATCTAGCATTCCACATATTACTTCTAAATCTATATTTTTATCTTCTCTTTCACCTTTATTCCATACACTTTCTCTACTTCTATATTTTTATTCTTCCAATTCTCAGGACAATCTCTTGCCCAATGTTCTCTTGATTTGCAAATGAAACGACTGCTTCCTTTCTTCCTACAATCTCTAACCATGTGCCCCTCTTCTTTACATTTATAACATTTGTTTTTTAAGCTTATCTTTATCTGTTTCTTGAAAAATGTTTGCAAGTAATTTTTTTATAGTCACATAATTGTATTCATTGTTGCCATAAGCACCTATTACTACATGTAAATCAGTTTTATGCAGTCTTGCACCATACAGCAAATGGCTTCCTTTCATTTCATCACTCATTTTTCCTCCACCAACGGCCTTACACTCAGCAGCTGCGCTTCTATATCAAACTATATAATCTCTCATGCTTTCTCTCCATTTTTTCTACCATAAAGAAACTAATAGTTTTTTTTTTAATTTATCCATTTTGCTTTCTCTCTTATAAACACTATCCAATTTCTCTAAGATTTTTTTAACTCTTCCTTTTGAACCCAATTGTTCCTGATTTATATTTTTCATTCCCTCATATGCATTCCCTCTTACTGCCATTCTAATCTCAATTGCAGGATTTTTTACCTCTTCACTTCTCACCATTAGCCAGTTATTTATCCTCTCTCTCCAATTCTCATATTCTTCTATCTCACCAGAAAATGAAGGACATTCAGATGCTCTTTCTCTTCTCTCACTAGTACCTTTAAGTCCTACTTTTGTTTTATCCCCCATTTTCCAATCACTCTTTGCTACCAGTTTTAAAATGAAGTCCTGATAAAGTGGACTAAGAATAAATTATACTATGTCAAAATGTTAAAGCAAAGTATAATTACCTTCAGTAACTTCGAGGACATACAAAAAGAGAAGTCATATACATACAAGTTATCTCGAATGTGGCCGCAAATGATCTCCTTGGGTATATCAAACAACCCCTCCCCCTCCCCCCCATTAACCAAAAAATATCATCTATGATTGAAGAAGAAGAAGAAGAAATAGTTTATTTTTATGAAAGAAATCATGCTGAGAAATGAAAAGACAACATTGGACTCATCACGGCATCAAGCGTGAGCAGAAGAATAGAGCGAGTTGTTATGAGAGATCTAGTAAGCTATTCATATCAAATAACAGCGAAAAGGTTAAGATGAGGCGAAGAACTTTCATGCGACTATAATTAATTAAGAAAGAGGAACACTCTAGGGTATCTTGCAAAAGCACTCTAAGATTTAAATGGATAGTAAATTTTTGAGGAGGCTAAATGTGGAAGCCCGTGCAGAGAGCATGTTAATAGGCACAGCGTGCAATTGATACAGAACGAACATAACAGTAGAAAAGAGCAAATACTGAGGAAGTGCAGTAAACGACAAAACGTTCGAAAAATGCGCACAAAAAGTTCAGGAATTAACGGTCTCAATTTATTTTCATAATGGCACTAATATATATAATAATATTATCATAATATATACTAGTAAATATATATATATATATATATATATATAACGTCTAAATATCTAACTGTTTAAAACTGTTCAACGATATTGTACCATATATATCTTAATTGCTAAGTTTTATATGGAATAAGAAGTGTATGTCGTATACAATTAAAGAATGATTCGCCCAAACCCACTAGAAAGGAGAAAAGAGAGAAAGCAAGATTTATGGTTATTCTTTGTTGCCAACAGGTGCATATGAAATTAACGAGCAGTGATAGAATAGAGACTTCGGGGTGGACTGGATGGAAAGATCTGCCTCATAAGTGACAGAATAGATTGAGGCCTAACGACGGTGTAATTTACTTGGTATCTTTCTTTAAATCATAATAGAAAAATACATTGAATGTAACAAGGTTGCAAATGTTGTATTTAGACCTGGAGATGAAATTTGATTGAATATAGAGGGAAAGAATGCTGAAGGTGATGGAGAACTCTGTGTAGTGGATAAAAAAAAGTTGATAAAGTCAATTCAGTACATGTATGAGGAATTCATTTAAGAGATCCAACGGATGTAGGAAAAGTTGGATTGTTCAGAGTCAAAACAGAAATGTGACAAGGAATTGCAATATCGACACCACTATTCGTAATATATCTGCACAACTGCCTAAAAGAGTGCAGATAAGGGACATGATCCACCTTTATATACGCTGATGATACAACAATGATAACGGATAAGCAACTTGAACTATAAACAGCAAAAAATATGTGGGATAACGTAATAGAGATCTGTAGATTGAAGATGAAAAAAGGGAAGACGGATTTGCATGTGATACATTATGGCACAGAAAACGTAAGATTTCTAATAGTTCCAATGTTACTGGTGCCCCAACCACAGGGTATGGATTTTACGGGAAACATTTTTTAGCTGGGACCCCTGGAACGTATCCAGGGTACATGTGGAATCCTCAAGACCTAGTGAAGGCAGGTTTTTCCCAATGATAACAGAGAAGATTTTTGGTGAATATGCAACCATTAATGGCTAATATTAAATTATTTTGAACATTTCATTACCGGAATCGGAATATTAATCGAGCTTCAAAATCTTCTGGAATCGGGCTCTGAATCGGAGCTTTACTTGAAATTCTTTTGGAGCTGCAGTCGGAATCCAAATAGGAATCGGTAAATTTTTGATTTTAGGCAGCCACTCACTTTCATGAAACTATTATTCTGGGCATCGACTCCAATTTCATTAGCCCTTATATAGTATATATAATATATAATATATATCTATATCTATAATATATAGTATATATACTACAAATATATATATAACTATATATCATATATATAATATATATATATATACTATACTATATATAAGATATATAATGTATATTATATGATATAATAATATACTTAATTATATATATAATATATATATATAATATATACTATAATAATATATATAATATATAATATCATATATTTATAATATATATATCATATATATACTATAGTATATATATATATATACTATATATATATATAATAGTATAAATATATATATATATTATTATATATATATAATATATATATATATATATATACTATATACTATATATTATATAATATATATATATATATTATATATATATATACTATATTATATACTATAAATATATGAATAATAAACTATAATATATATATATATATCATATATATATATATATATATATAAAATAATATATATATATATAAAGAATACTTATTATATATTATATACTACTATATATTTATATATACTATATATATATATATATATATATATATATATAATATAATATATATATATATATATCTATATTATATATATACTACTATAGTATATATATATATAATATATATATATATATATATATTATAGTATACTTATATATATAATTATATATATACTATACTATCAAGCTATATATATATATATATATAACTATATATTATAATATAATATATATATATATAATATATATAGTATATATATTATATATAGATATAGTATATATATATAGTATATATATATTATATATTATATATATATATAGTATATATAAATATATGTCTATATATATATATAATATCACTATATATAGATATAGATATACTATATATATATTACTATACTATATATCTATATATAGATATATAATATATATATTATATATACTATATATATATTATATGTATATCTATATATAATAATATATATATATATATATATATCTAATAATATACTTATATATATATATACTACTAATACTAATATATAAATATATATATATATAGTATATATAATATATATACCTAGTATAGTATATATTATATATATAAATACTAATTATATAATAATTACATACTATATGATTCGACCATCGTCGTGTGACTGAACGCAATGGCAAACTAAAGGGTAGCCACAATACAGCAAGCGACAGAAGAGATGATAAATTTGTACAAGAAGAAGGATAGTCAGAGATAATTTTATTGAATGATGCAATGGCGTGAGAAATCTAGCCACTGAAGAATTTCAAAGAAGAAACGAGAGACGACAAGAAAGAAAGCTTTTGTCAAAGGCTGACTGCGCAACTAAAGACGGAAAAAAAAAATGTAATTTTTCCAGAAACTTTAAAAATGAAAATTTAATATCATTTTAAATTTATTCATATCTCACATCTGAGTCGCAGAGCCCCTGCAAAAATTTGTAAAAATTATTACCAATTGCAATTTGGAAAATTTATTATTGAATACAAAAATAAAATTAAAAAATAAGAAATTTAACAATAATAAGCATGCTAATTAAGTTCCCATGCGCAATCGTCGCAGTCGTTTGAAGAAAATTTACCAACTTCTCTTCCTCTGGAAGTATGGGTCTTAAACCCACCCTTTCATTAACTTTTTTCCGTGACATGCCCTGGTCTTATTAATAATAATGACAGTACGTGAATTGCATTAATTAAGCAATATTTCAATATACGTGCCAGTAGTGGTGCATAGTAGTGAACTTATAGTGTAGAACCATATTAATATTAGTGTTCTAAATCATCAGAGCCAATAGTAATAGTAATAATAATAGACAATATTTAAAATAACAGTGGCATTAGAGATAGGTTGATAGTGCAAATATTTGAATTTGTTTTGAGGTGTTTGAGGTTAGTTTTACATAAATAATTAATTACATAGTGCATAATAATAATATTATATGTATATGCTTGTGTATTTATGTATTATTTATAAATTGTATGTATATTGTATTATGTGTTTGTATTTTTATATTTATCTATACTAAAAGCCACCCGGCCGTAGCCTCAGGTGGGAGAGCACTCGCCCAAACAAATCGAGGTCCCAGATTCGCCCAACTGGCTTCCGGTGGGAGAATGTGAGCTAATCTCTCCTCGCTTGGCTCCGTCCTGCCTCGACGTAAATGATACAACCCCTTCCTAGATACGCCTCTGCCTGAAGTGTGGTGTTTATCTTCTGTAAATACAATATTATAATATATAATATACGATATAATAAATATATATACTATAATAATATATCTATATATACTACTAGAGCGCGG
>JABUQX010042584.1:75000-80242 GCA_015478945.1 Trachelipus rathkii | reverse complement strand
AATGAGAGAGATAGGCTCTAGAAGAGCACAATCCTATCTCTCAAAACTACAAAGCTACCGGGAAAAGGATACATTGCTGGAAAGCTGGTCATTTTAGTGCGGAAAATGTACAAAAAAAAAACAAATAAAAAAATATATTAAAAAAATTAATATTCAAAAAACTACAATAGCTACAGCGGAAAAGAATACATTTTTGAAGTCCTGGTAAAATTTTGGATAGGAAATGTAAAAAAGATTTAAGATTAATAAAATTATTTGTTAATTTGAATATACGTAATATGATAGAGAGCATTTATAGACCTTTTATTGGTTACTCCGTAAAATAAATAGACTTTCCAATAAAATTCGCCTTTTTTTTTAACTAAGAATACCAAAGGGTAATACGCACCGATGGAGGAGACGGGATTCATCGGCTTTCGGGAACTACGGGTGGACAATTCCCCTCTCCGGAGGGTCTCCGGACCCCGCTCTGTGGTATTATGGGTGTGCGGGGTTCTCCGCCCCCCTACGGGAGTTATGGAAACATCCCCGCCCTCGTGTTCCCCGTCGGCTCGAGCCCCCTAAACTTTACAATATATATATATATTTAGTATAATGTCCCAGCACCCCTCAAAAAAAAATTGCCAATATTTTTGTTTAAATTTTACTTTTTTTGCTTTTTTTTTTTACATTAACCTAAGCAAATTTACAAGGATTCAAATGTTTTCATTTCTCTGTGCTTTTGTAGTTTTCGGAGATATGACTTTTTTTTTTTTTTTACAAGTCCCGGTAAATTTTGCCAGGATTCCAGGAATGTATTCCTTTTTCCGGTATTGTAGTTTTTTGAGATATGGATTGTGGCTCTTCTAGAGGCTGGCCATATATATATATAATATCAATAATTTATATATATATATATATATATATATTATATATATATAATATATATATTATATTATATATATATATATATATATATATAATTTATATATTAATTTTATATATAATAGTATATATTAATATACGCTGAAAGGTGGGGAACGTAAACACTCGATGGATGAGCAAAGGTTCATTCCATATTCAACAAAATCTTTTACTCCCAAAATCCATGGTTCGATGGAGCTTGTTCTCCGCGCAATTCAGGAGAGAGACATTGCGTATCATCGGAAATGGAAAAACTCTCATTCTCTTATACTCTTATAATTTTCATTCTGCTCGAAAATCGTTGCAGGATACTATTCGACAGGGTAAGCGCACTTTCACTAAAATAAGTGCGACACCTGTTGTTCTCTCCTACTGATAAAATTTCTGGCCCTTGCCAAAATATCATCTAACAAACATTTGTCTTTCCTCTTCTTATTCGCTCTGACGGTTTTGTTGCTACACTCCTTCTGAAAAGGCTATTCTCTTGGTCTCCTATTTTCATCTAATTCTACCCTGACGATTCTGGCATCTCTCCTACTACCTTCTCCTCTCAGTTTCCAATTCTTTGACTGTGATACACAGATCTTGTGCTATTGGATCCTGAGATTATAGAAACGCTAGTGGGCCCGGATGCATTCCTCCGTGTTTAGAGGGAGTGTGCTTGAGCTGGCGCTGTCCCGTTCAACTCTACTCTCTATGTTTAAATACTAATACTTTCCATCAGTGTTGGAAGCGCGCAAATGTCATACCGATCCCAAAAAAAGGTAGAAGCTCTGATCCTTCAAATATCGCCATATAGCTCTCACTTGTATTCTATCTAAAATTTTGAAACTCTCTTAACTCTCATTTGCTGGATATCTGGAGTCTCTTCTCCTTTTTCATTATCATAAGTATTGCTTTCGTTGCTCGAGGTCAACTGGTGACATACTTTCTATCTAACTGATTTGTAAGGTGTTTGCCTTAAGGAACTACGGGGAGATTGGCGTGGTGGCGCTTGACATCTCCAAAGCTTTTGACCGGGTGCACGCGTCACTTCTCTCCAAGCTCCCTTCCTTTGGGTTTCCTCTTTTCTCTTCTTACTCTTGTCTAGTTTTCTCTCCGATCGCTTCATATCAGCACTCGTTGATGGAGGTCCTCTTCTTCCTTTCCTGCTACTGTGGTGTTCCGCAAGTTCTGTCTATCTCCAACTTTAATTTTTACCTTTCATCAACGATCTTCCTCAACTGTACTTCCAACTCTGTTCACTATTATGCGATGACTCCAATCACTTCACTCTCTATTTCAACGTTCAATGTGCTCCTCTTTTGGCGTTTTCTAGAGTTCCTCTCGTCTTCAGCTTTGTGATTTCTATCCTTGATCTGGATAGGATTTCCCGGTGGGGTCACCGCAACATTGTAAAATTCAACTCTTTAAAACTCAACTTCTCTACATCTCTCTCTCAAACCTCCCCAACTTTCCTATCTCCTTCGACTGCTCTAACGTCTCTCATGTGAATAACATAAACATTCTTGGTCTTAACATAAACAATAAATTGTCTTGGAAATCTTATTTCAATGGTTGCTAAGATGGCTCAAGAGAACTGGGAGTTTCTGTTCAGGTTTGCGGATTTTTTTTCGCTCTGCATCATTGCTTCCAGTATAAGGGCCTTATCACCCCTTGTATGGAGTACTGTTCCACATTTGGGGGCTCCGGCTCCACCCTTCTATTGGATAGGGTTGAGTCAAAGCTAGAGACTAATAAACTGTCCCTACTTCACTCTCTTGACCCTCTATCTCTGAAGACGTGACGTTGGCGTCACATCTCTTTTTATAGGTTACTGACCCAACGGTAGATGAAATCAGGGGAGTTGGCCGATCGCATTCCAGCCTCCCATTGCGTCGTCCCTCGCAATACAAGGGGTGCCATCCTCTCGCATGAATTTTGCGTGAAGATTGAGGAAACCCAGACTTGTTCGTTGTGGTGCTCTTTCTTCAGCTATTCTGATTTGTGGAACTCTTGCCTCTTCTGTTTTCCCAACTACATTTCATCTTCCTCTCTTTAAAATTTTAAAGTTAGGTAAAATTTTGTTAAATATTACTATGTTAATGTAAAAAAGCATTGCTGCGTTATGCTTATTATTCGTTAGCAGTTATGATATTGAGAAGGTATGATACTTTCTTTAAATATCACCTATGGTTAGATGCAAAATTATAACATGTATGTTAGAGATATGTGCATGCCAAAGTGTGAATAGGTTACGTTTTTGGATGCTATGTTAGTTACTTTACTGTCGTTAAGTATGGAACTTTGTTTAATGTTAACAGTTTATTTTTTCTTAAGGTGTGTTAGGTTTGTCGTTGTACATTATATTCTTAGTTCAAATGATGCTATGTTACCGATATTAATGTGAAAAACTATGCTACGTTAGCATATTTTCGTTGATCATTGTATAAAGAACTTGTTTTTTTATGTTATATTTATCCAAAATGATGCTCGAAATGTGACTTGAAACAATAGATCAATAAATCAATAGCTCATAGGGTGGAGGGGGGGGGGCTGAGGGGAGGGTGGTATGATTAACTGCTTTACTGCTTTAGGGGAAGTGAAACAATAATTTTATTAAAAAATATATTTTTAAACAAATAAAATAAAGTTTTATACAAAATATGACTTGAATCAATAGATCAATAGATCATGGATGGGTAGGAGGGTGGTAGGGAGGGCAGTTTGATTTACTGCTTTAGGGTGTGTAAAAACGCAAAGTTTTTAAGTTATAAACATAAAAAGAATAAAAGTTTTGTGTTATGTTATACAAAATATGACTTGAATCAATAGATCAATAGATCAATAGATAAATATATCAATAGATCACGGGCAGGGTGGGGAGGGAGGTGTGAGGTGTGTGGGTTAGATTTGATTTACTGTGGATTTGACGAGGGGGTATTCTGTTATGAGTAAAGTGTAGAAAAATTAAGTTATAAACATAAAAAGAATAAAAGTTTTCAGTTATGTTATACAAAATATGACATGAATCAATAGATCAATAGATTACGGGTGGGGTGGGGAGGCTGGGTTTTGTAGTTTGATTTACTGATTTACTGCTTTAGGGTATGTAAAATGTAAAAACAATTTAAGTTATAAGCATAAAAAGAATAAAAGTTTTGTATGTTATACAAAATATGACATGAATCAATAGATCAATAGATCACGGGTGGGGTGGGGAGGGTCGGATGGGTGGATTGATTTATTGATTTACTGATTTAGGGTATGTAAAATGTAAATTTTTTAAGTTATAAACATTAAAATTAAAAGTTTTATACAAAATATGACATGAGATCAATATAATCAATCTTTTGTTCTTCTCTTTCCTGTAAAGGGAGGTAGGGTAGGGTGGATGGTTTGATTTACTGATTTACTGTTTTAGGGTATGTAAAATGCAAATTTTTAAGATATAAACATGAAAAGCATAAAAATTTTAAGTAAAAATTATATTTTATAAACAAAATAAATTAAAAAATAAAAAAATAATAAAAATTTGATAAATTAAAAAAAAAAATTGTAAACAAAAAGTAAATGTAAAAATGAAACGTAAAATAAAATAGCAATCGAATGTTTACAAACTCAGCACCGCACCGGCTTCAGCACCGGTGTCGGTAACAATTCTGACTCCTTCTCAGACTCTTTCCTTCATCCTTCCTCCATCTTCTTCGGTTTAGCGTTCCGGGCATTTCTTCAGGGGACACCCCCCCTTCTGTTGGTTTCTCAGACACGCTTTACGAACTTATAACGTCGTCGAGTTCTACGACCTTATAAACTAATATATTCGTATGATACCAGAATGGGACTAAGCGATTGTTTACTAACTTAGCACCGCACCGGCTCCAGCATTGGAGCCTTTGTGAACTCCGACTCCTCTGACTCCTACTCCTTGCTTCTCTGACTCTGAATCCGACTCCTTTCTCCACTTCTCTTATGCATTCCGTTCATTTCTACAGGGGGGGCCCCCATCCGGGGGGTCCCCATTCGGGGGGAGTCCCCAGACACCCCTAACGATCTTGAAACCATCATATTCGAGATCTAAGGGTTCGATAACATATAAAAAGATACAAATATTGTATCATTACAACAAATATTTACTAACTCAGCACCGCACCGGTGCCAATGTCAACCCCTCTGATACCGATTCCGACACTTTCAAGAAATCCGACTCCCGAATCCGCTCTCCAAATTTCAACCTTCTTCGAACATTTCGATTTTTCAGGGGGGACGACAGCCCCCTCCGTGGTGCGCACGGGGGCGTAACCTCGTCGTAGACGAGGTTACGTCACCACCTAACGCGCTGCCAAATTTTTGCCCGATA
>JABUQX010042584.1:50000-72500 GCA_015478945.1 Trachelipus rathkii | reverse complement strand
CTCCAAACGTCTAAAATTTATAATTACGTAATCTTCTCCTATTATTATATTATATATAATAATATTAATTATAGTTATGGCAACTTTGATCTTTGAATATTCATCTTATATACTAAAGCTTTATTTATATGACATATATAATATATAGTAGTATATATATATGTTATATTATTTACTTATATCATTATATATATTCCATGTATTATTATATTATCGTATTATACTATATATGATTATAGGTCATATATATTATATTATTATTTTTTTCTATTATTTCTTATTTTTTTATATTATGTTGGTTAGAGTTTGTCGTGAAGAGTGGGGAGAAGAGCAAATAACTGTGCCAATATTATATATTAGGGTAAGGGAGAGTTCATTGGTAAATTTGAAAATTACAAGGTGGCATGTATTTCCTGATAATTCACATATTGATGAATGGTATTTCTGTGTTGTAATATTGCGAGAGTGTGGAGGTTACTGTGAGGGGAAAGTAGAGTGTGTAAGTTTTGGGATGATGAGGAGAGGGGTATCAGTGTATAGTAATTAGGGTATATTTCTCTAACAGAATCTGGTCCTTTATTTTATAGAGAGATGCAGATGAAAGACATTTTGTGAATTCAATGTTGGTTTTGTGAGTGTGTCTTTCGTTGATTTTTGCATAAGGCCTTTGATTCATTTGCCTGATTATATGTTTGTGGAGAGTGTCTAGAAGAATAATATGGAGTTACGTTTTGTGTGTATATACGTCTTCATATTTTGCTCATATTAAGTCTTGTTAGCGAGTGTGTAATTGTATTATGTGATTGTATCTTGGACATGAATATGATAAGTGGTTGTCAAGTGAGAACAGGGTGAAGCAGGGGAGTAGTGTTTATCGCCCCTGTTGTTCATATGCATATTTATGATAAGGTTTTTAGACCTCTACAGTTGGGTGATGGTAATAGAAAATGATGTGAATGGGGTATTTTGGCATACGCCGACTGATATAGCTTTCTGGGAGCGTTGTGATAGATGGAAGATCTATCGGCCAGAGTGAGTGGATGTGTGGGAATGTGTTGTTTCTGATAGTAGGGGTCTGGGCAGAAATGGAGAGTAATAGGTGAAAGACGGGTGTGTTTTAAAGAATTGTTAGAATAGTAGTATTAGAGATAGAGAAGTTTAAATATCCAATAGATAGCAGCAACAAAATAGAGTAGAAGTTCTTAAGTATTATAGGTAAGATGTGTCGGAAACATGGGGAGTGAAGTTGGGGAAGTATATCCGTCCGAAAGGGTATATGGAAATAACGAAGAAGACGTGAGCGTTTTCTATCCTTTGTGCTGAAGAATCAGAATGTGCCCCTTCAGGTGAAAAAAATCATTTTTGAGAGCTGTTTTGACTCCCATTAATTGATTGTAAATGGTGCGGAGAGTTGGACGACCAACGTATCCAAAAGAAGCAGAATACAAGCATGCGGAGATGAGGCCTTTGAGGGTTATATTGCCTTGGGAATAAGACCCTAGAAGAGATAGATGTGAGAAATGAACATATTATCGAGAGAAAGAGCAGGGGTATGTGAGATGAGAAATAAGATAGAAGAAAAGGCACAACTGAGGTGGCTGGGACATCTAGAGAGGATGGGGGGGTAGGAGAGAGTGGCGAAAGGTCCTTGGGAGTGGAAAGTGACCGAGGCAGGAGACCGAGGGGGAAGGGCCGAGAAGAAGTGTGGAGTAGAGATGAAGTAGAAGAGGTACTGGAGAGGCATAACTTCCCGAACATATGGATTGTAGAAGAGAGTTGGTGACTCTTTGATAAGATTAGAGACGGATTTAGGAGGATGAGACTTAACATTGCATGACACTGAACAGGCATGACAATGCCTTTCCTGGAGTTGAAGTTTTATAATTATGATACTATAATTTATTAATTTATATTTTAATATTATTAGTTTTATTATTAATTTTATTTATTATTATGGGTTTATATTTTTATTAATATAATAATATTATTATATATATGTATTATATATTATTTTTATATTTTATTATAATTAATATAATTTAAATATTCTAATTATTAATATTATGTATTAATATTATTTTATTACATTATTTATTATTAAATTTATATTTATATATTTTATATATATATATTATTTATTTTATATATTATATTATTTTTTATATTTATATATATCAGGGCTGTGGAAGCCTGGCAAATTTTTTCCCACGGCTCGGCTCCGGGCCTCCGGCTCCACCATTTTAAAAATTACCTGTTTCCGTCTCTCAGCCTTCCCACATTTTAAAGATTACCATTTACACTCCGACTCCGGCTCAGCATTTTTTAAAAATTACCATAGGCTCCGGCATTTAATAAAATTGTTCCTCTCCGGCTCCTATTTATTATTCTTTTTCCATTAACACTTATGAAATCGTTAATTGTCTGTTACAAAATTTTTATGGTATGATAAAATTGAATGTTTGTTAATATAGACATCCTTTATTAACTTAGGAATTAAAAATAACGCATTATGAAATATCTATATAATATAGAGAATAAGATTTTTAAGAAATACAATAAAAAATATAATTCACTTTCTTCCGAAATTTTAATAATAATTCCCCTTTGAAAAAGCCAGGACAATGCCTGCTACATTACGTAATGTCATTTTATTAGAAGATTATGTTGATCATTATTTTTGTATTTTTTTTTTGAAAAAAACGAAACTTAATAAATAGCTTAGTTTTCATCCTAAAGTTTAAAAGAATTCCTCTTTGAACTATTGAGGCTGCATGAGACATATGTTAATATTTTATTCAAAACCAGATCATTTTATTTTTAAAAAAAATATATAATTCACTTTCTTCCTAAATTTTAAAATAATTTCTGTTCAAGTAGATCGTTTCAACAGATAACAACCTCAATAAGAATAATGAAACACTAGAATAGAACTCCGTGGATATTATCATCTATAAAATATTAACCCTATAATACATAATGTGTGAGTGTATCAAGAACACAGAAAAACACAATCATAATGAATAAAGACAAATGATAACAATTTTTAAATACGGCCATGTGCCAGAATTCTCTCTATGGCATAGTAGCCTAACAAAATACAAAATATTTAAGAGATACCATAATATATATTTTTCATAGATAGAACAATATTCTCAAACACTCCTCCTATTGTACTCTATATTCTGCAAAAAGGTGGTTAATCCATTCCAATTTTTCTGTTCAAGCTCATTAATCTTGGCTGATGTAGAGGCTTTGATGAGTCCATCTGCAAGTTGATTCTCACTGCTGATATCTGATGTATCTTTCTATATTATATTTGAAACTTTTTCTTTCACTAATGAGAACCATGGCGGTTATCTTTTTATATGTTGGTCCTTTTGTGAAATCTGGATCTTAACTGAGTTTAATAGCTGCTTCATTGTCCAATCCAAAGGTAGGTTTCTTGAAAGACTCCTGATAATTTCTCATATGTCCGTATGAAGCCATACGATATTTCCTTTTTTTGCATTCACTTGTCTCAGAACCAATAATTTTTCAACTCCTGTTGTTGAAATAGTACAACATGGTGAACTACTTGCGTTTGTGGGACATACTCCATTAATATTTGATGCTACTTTCAGCCAATAATAATACAAACAATTTCGCAGTTGTTGATGCCCTATTCTCAAAATCCCCACGCATGATCGCATCCTTGTACTTCCAGTAGATCTTGTTTCACGGTTTCTTAATCACTATTCTTTTATTAATCTAATCCAACCGTTTCTCTTGTGTACCATCAAATATTTGAACACTATTTTAGCTTGTTTCGTGTATTATAATCTTATCATATTGTTGTGTTGTATCCGGATTTCTTATTACACTTCTGGCAAGATAATAATTAACATAAATGAATATTTCTGGTCTTAATTGCTGTGTGTAGATAATACGGAAAGACTCCTATAGCTGTCTGTAAGTGGAAACTCGTCCCTGGCTGTCAATGTCACAATGTAGGTAACATTAACCTTTAAAATTAGGCCACGATCGGACACCTTGCATTGAGAGCTAATTTTTCCGATAACCAAATCATTTAGTATTCTTTATAGTACGGCATGGATTGCTAATTTTCCTGCTTTGAACCATCCATTTTCTTGATTAAATCAATTTCTAAATTCCTAAAAAATTATTTGGGTTGCATGTGTTTAGTATTGTTATTTTGAATTGTTTTTAAATTCATCTGTCTAATTAGAGTGGTCTGCATATATCTGCTTTGTATCATTGTTGATTTCAACTAGTCCATCATTCACATATATATGGCAAGATATTTTTGTGTCCTATCTTATTTCTTATGTAAAGACAAGGGTCAGCTATACTTTTGAATTTAAATCACTTCCAGTTAAAAAAGTTTCCAAAATCTTTCTATACAGCATCCTGAAATAAGAATTAAATCCATACAAGTGCGTTTTACTTTTGACATACTTTTTGTCTGTCCCACACTTCAAACTTTGGGTTGTTTCAATAAATGTAATTCTTCTGATAAATTTACCATAAAGGAATGCTTTGCTGAAAACAATCAATTGTATTAAGGACATTATTATCTTCAGTTTGCTACACTTAATCATAGTTCTTACAGTCTTACTTATTTGCTACTCTGGACTGATGTTTGCTCATAGTCAATTCCTTTATGTTGACCTTATCCATTTTGCCACTATCTAGCTTGATATTTGATTACCGGTAGTACCATCTTCTGATTCATTTTGTAAAACACTAGCAGGTTACCTTTCGGTATTCCATCTGGATACCAAATCCTGGTGGTAAATTCTACTAGTTTTCTCAAGTTTGATTTATCTTCTTCTCAAATGATTTCATTTCATTTTCCATTGAATTAATCTTTTCTTATGCTTACTCTGCATAGCTCTTCTATATACTTTTAATAATATATACGAACTAATGACTAATATTTGATGGCTTTTTAATTACTGATCTGTCTCTTATTTGTTTTGTGCTACCTATTCTATCTTGTTCTTTATTTCTTCTGATCAGATCTAAATTCTGTTATCAGATTTTCTATTTCTTGTATCAGATGCTGGTTTCCCTGTAGTTGTGATAAGTTCAAACCTATATTATAGCATCGTAACCTGTCATCAGTTCTGTTATCCTTTTCTCTTATTTATTCTTTCTTTCTATTGCCTTTTTCTGATTCTATCTCATCCTGATATTGAATTTGAAAGTTCTTCTCTTTCAAATACACATCTCTGCATCTAAACACAAAATTATTTTGCTTGATCATATATCTGTAGCTTCAATCTCCAATCATAACCAATTAGGCACATCTGATTTTGCTTTGGGTCAAACTTTTCTCCTTTGTGATCTGGAATCACCCACGGCAATGCTGTCCGATTACACGTATATGCTTGATTCTGGGCTTTCCATCATCATACCATATTTCAAAAGGCGTTTTCCCATCAACAGTAGATTTTCCAGTTCTATTTATAAATATATGTTGCTGTGTTAAATAATTCTGCCCAACACTTCTGTGGAAATTTTACTTTTGAATACATAAGTGATCTGGCTGCTTCAACTAGTGTTTTATTTTCTTTTCCAAGCACCTCCATTTTGTTGTGAAGTATACGGAGCCGTTAACCTTTGTCTTACACCAATAGGTTTTATGCAAAAGGCGTTTTTAACTAATTTATTATTAAAATTCTAAGCCATTATCACTAAAAATTCTCTGATTGGATGTCCGTGTACTTTTGCTTCTTCAGTACTTGCTCTATGATTTTCTACAACTTCTGTTTTTTCTTTAATAAAATATACAAATCTCATTTTGAGAAGTCATCTTTGAAACATACAAAATAGTTATAACCTGAGTTGATAAGTACATTGATAATGGTCCCACATAATAGCAATTCTCCTCTGTTAGTAGTACTATTTGGTCTTTTCCAAAATTCTGACGATGCGTCATGTGTTCCATTTAGTACATCGCATATGCAATTTTTATTATCAGGTGAGTTTCAATATTTTAGCTCGCTTTGATCAGATTTCTTATGTCTTCTATCCTGATGTCCCCATTCTTTCATGATATAACTGTAATAGATCCTTTTCTTCAAGTGCATTTATTTCTGGTAATGATGAGAGATTTTAGCTCTTCATTGTCAAGACTTTGAATAGCGCCAGTCCTTTGGTTTACGATAGCATTAGAGATGGGCCTTTTTGTTCGAGCGCATAAATCTACATACACTGGTCTCAGAGTATAAATTCGCATTTGGATGCTTTATCATAGCTGCCAATGCGGAAAATAAATTTTTCCTTAGATATCAGGAAACTACCAACATCATTCAAAAATAATTTTAGATTTTTGTCCATCTTCCAACTATTCTACCCTTCAATTGTTCCATATTCCTAACACGATTTGCTTTGTGATCATGGTTTGCTGATTTTAGCTTGAATGAATACCCGAAAGTCATTTTTATGTTTAAAATTTCTGCCCTATTTGATATATGTTTTGTAGGCCCCCATTAGTCAAAATATCAATTTTCTGTATCATTTTCTTCAGAAAATAAAAAATGTTAATCTACTGCTAACATAAAAGCATTATCTCCCATTTGGAGCTTCAAGGAATTTTCTTTTTTTTCAAAATTTGCTATTCTTCTGTGGGCTTAAATATGTTTATTTCAGTCTGGCCATCTGCAAATTTCATTTTCTGCAATTTTTTGATCCAGTGACCTTTTAAATGGCAGTAATTAAAAGGAAATTTCTTCATTATATTTTTGAATCTATTTTCGCTGTAGTTTCCTTTTATTGTTAACGGTTCTTGATTTTCTGACTTAACCTTTGATGCCATCTTATTTGCTTCTGTGCAAAGCCAAGTTACCAAATTATCTATACTTCTTTCTTTTCTATTACTATGAATCATGAACCATGTAGTTTGGAAATTTGAATAATCCTTTGGCAAAATTTCAAAAATCTTACATATGAGAGAAATATCTCTGGCAATGTACCTTCATTCTTCTCTTGACAATTTCTTCTTGAAGATTACCCCAGAGCTGTCTTATTGAAGATAAATTTCCAGCCATGTCTAATTTCTCATTCCACTTTGTAAGCAAAAACTGAGTGAACAAACATCATAAACTTTGTTTTCTTCAACTCCTGCAAAAAGATTGTGAATTCCTTCCACACTTCATCTGGCTTCAAAAGATTCCTTATTTGACTTCTAAAGCTTTGGCTTAAGGTTGAAAACCAACAAAAACATTGCATCTGATTGAGTTTTGTTGATTTGTCCCATTTACGATTTTGTATGCAGTGTTTTTTCTTCAAAACTGTTGTTGCGGTACTGGTTCTTGTTGCTTGTTTCTAATTTTACCCATTGATTGCTGGTCTATTGCATCTGAGTATACGGGTAGGGCCACTTAGCATTTTTTGCATAAGATACTTCCAATCTTCCCAGTTTGTCTTACCTTGAAGTGGATCAATTTTCTGCATTGACAAATCCATATTTAACTATATAATAAGCTTGCTTTCTAATTCTATTTTGGGTTTATCCTATTTTTCATTTTCTGTTTCACATTCAAATTAGGCTTTGTTACAGGAGAGCGAGCGCTCGGCTACCAATGGTTCCAAGAGATCGTTGTCTACAGATTAACAAACCTCAATTAAGTATAATGAAACAGCCAGAATAAATGGATATTTGCACTATAAAATATTAACCCTATAATACATAATGTGTGAATGCATCAAGAATCACACGAAAAAAACAATCATAATAATAAAAAGACAATGATACATTTTTAAATACGGCCACGTTGCCCAGAAATTCCTCTCCTACTGGCATTTAGCCAAAAAAAATATATTTAATACATAAAATATAATTTTTCATAGAATAAGCAATATTCTTCAACAATTTTTCTTTGAACTGCCTGAGCATATGTAATATAAACTTATTCAAAACAATTGCTTCTTAAAAATAATCAATAAAATCTTCTTTTTAGGATGTCCTTAGATCTGATTTTATTATTTTTAAAGCCAGAAAATAAGCTCTCAAATATTCACGTTGAGTTAGGGGTAAAGCTGTAATTGTGTAAATCGCATCTTGCAAAATTTTAGGATAGCTAAGGATTGCCTTTTTAACTGTTAACTTTGATTTCCGGTCTATTTTCATTATTTCATCTAATGCCTTATGAAATTCTACTTTGTATTTTTCCAGAAGAGTTTTAGATTGAAGGTCTTTTACTGGTAGATTGTCTTTTTTCAATCGCTTTTCTGCATGCTCCGGTTGGTCCCATTGTTTGTCAAATTTTACATCTTCATCTGACATTCTGACCAGATACCACAAGGGAGGATTCCTGAAACTTCTGAACTATCTGACTCCTACCTAGATTTCTGTTCGATAGTGTTATTCAGTTTAAGTCCTAGTTCACAAAGAGAACTCCCTAGCTTTAATATCAGATCTTTGGTTCTGAGAAGATTCATGAACTGTGGATCAACAAAGATGGCCGACAAACATATTTTGTTTTCAGTTAACATTCTTTTTTCTTTCTCTTCAATTGAAGTTTTTATGTCCATATAGTAAAATCCCCTTCTCTATAAAAAATTTCAATGCAGTCAAAGTCTTCATAGTTTGAATATTTTTTCCTTGTAAAGTATGGTCGTGTCGTTTGGATGTGTTTTGAATAATTCTTTGATGGTTTCGATTTGTTCTAACTAACTATCGGAGAGAGAAAGTTCAAGAGTAGCGGCTGCCATCATACTAATATAGTCTTTTTGTTGCAAAAGTCTTTCGAACATAAGGCATGTACTTCCCCATCTTGTCTCTTGATCTAAGATTGCCACTTCCCAGCTTGACGAATTAGAACTTCCTCTATTAATTTTGGGGTACGTGCTGGTTGCTCTTGCTATTTGTCTCGCCTTTCTAATAAGGTCTGTTGTATAAGTATTACGGAGATAACTGTAAAGAATGAACTCCACACCTCATGTGTGCAATGTCAACGTCATCGAAACATAGTCTTTTCCTAGTTTTTCAAGTTCATCTGAAAGACAACTATTACTTCTACGTTTTGACATTCAATAAAATCGTATCACATTTACCCAGCCTTCCTGTTCCTCATCCTGCATGTCCTATTTTAAATTTTTCGAATTGTATTGATCATATTTTGATAGCGTTTATCCGTAAACTAGATTAAATTACTTGCCTCTAGTTATTTCGAATTCTTTAAAACGTCAAGTGAGTTCATTCATACTCTTGCTGAAATGTTTGCAAGTTTGGTAGTATTTTACTGAGAGCATAACGTTTCAGTAACTATTGTTTTTATCTCCGTCCGACAAAATTTAATTTTAATAGCAAAATAATTTAGCTTTGTTCATGTGCAAAAATCCATTTTTAAATGCACGAAGCGTCCCCCTTTAAACAATTTTCAAGTTTATATTTTTGCCTATCCGTTTCTTCTAAAACAGTTTTACCAATATTTTCCCAGTCTAAAGGGACTTCCATTTTCGAAGGCATGTGTTCACAGCATGAACAGCTTTTGCTTCAACCTTTTCTTTTTAAACAATAGCAGCAATGCCTGGATGAAGAGCGTTTTAAATCGTCGCCTTAAATTTAAAGGATCCAGTAGATTTATTGTGACCCCATGAAGTAACGGTGTGGGGTAACTCTTTTAAGCATGATCGAACTGACTGTTTCCCATTAACTGTGTTAACTATTTCATTATTGACAATGAAAGTCTCTTTTATCTTCAGAGCAAGTAAAATATTTCAAGTACATGAGGTGTTTTAGAGTTTGGTGTAGATGACATAATTTTTCTAAGGATATTAAACTTAATTAATTAAAGTTATCTATAGATGAAGAGAACCTTTTTTAATTATTATTGAATAATAAATATGTACATAAGCAAATTTCTGAAAAAAGTATATATAGTATATATATATACTATAGTATATATATATATATATATATATATTATATATATAATATATAATATATATATATATATAAATATATAATAGTATACATATATATATATATTATATAGTATAATATATATATATGTATTATAAATATTACTAATATTATAATATCATATATATATATTTAATATATATAGATAATATATAGTACTAATATATATATATACTATATTAAATCATATTATATATATATATATATATATATGGGCGGTAGCAGGCAATTTCATTAGGGGGGCAAAGAGGAATTTGTAGTGATATTATTTAAGATTATATATATATATAATAATATTACTTACTATTGTTTCAGAATTTTTAGACTTATTTGAAATACATTATATACATCAATTTTATATAAGCTGTTTTCATATCTTTGTATATAATATAATTATATATGTAAATATATAATATATATATATAATATAGATTATATTATATTATATTTTTATATATATATGATTATATTAATATTATTATATACAATATATATTATATATATATAGTTTAATATATAATATATATATATATATATATATATATATATATTATATATTTATTATTATATTATTTTTAATATATATATATTTCTTATTTAACCAGCTTTATCAGCCGCCAAATGCTATCGACATACCTGAGAGTTCCAGTGGAGAAACGTCTAATGAAGCTTGCTGAATTAAAGACACACGCTTATGTTGACTGCAGTTATATGAGATTCGATAAACATGATAAGTAAACAATAACAAATAAAGTACGTTTATAATAGTTAGGTAATTAGTATTACTTATTCAGTATCTATCGGATTGATGTATCCTTTTTTTTTTTTACAGTTTTATTTCTACTAATAAACCCTTAAAACGTCGTTTGGCAAACTAGAAGAGACATAATCCATATCTCAAAAACTAAACAGCTACCAAGGAAAAGGAATAACATAATTGCTGGAATGCTGGATCCAATTTTAGTGCGGAAAAATGTAAAAAAAAAATAAAAAAAAAAAAAAAAAAATAAAAAAAAAAAATATATATATTATATTATTATATATTATTTATATATTATATATATTATATATATATATATATTATTATATATTATTTATTATATATATATATATTTATATTATATTATATATATTTATATTATATATTTATATATATAAATTATATATATATATATTAATATATTATTAATTATTATAATAATATATATATATAAAAACTACAATAGCTAATCAGCGAAAAGGAATCCTGGGAAAATTTTGGATAGGAAAAATGTAAAAATTAAAAAAATAAAAATTATTGTTAATAATTTGAGTAATATGATTAAGGCCTATTTAGAGAACCTTATTAGTGTTAACTCATTAGAAATAAAATGTAAAATAAGACTTGTGCTATTAAATTTTGCTTTTTTTTTTTAACTAAAAGAATAACCACAAGGGTAAATCCCGCACTACGAGATGGCAGGAGTTCGGGGTCTCTCGGCCCTTTATCCGGGAACTTAACGGAGGTAGGGACTAATTCCCCCCTCCGGGGAAGGTCTCCCGGAACCCCCGCTCTTTGGTATTTGGGTGCGCGGGGGTTTCCTCCGCCCTGCCCCTACGGGTATGAAAAACGTCCCCTCCATGTGTTCCCCGTCGCTCCGAGCCCCCTAAATTGCTTTGTAATACCTTTACAAATAATAAATATTATAATACTATGTCCCAGCACCTACCCCCAGAGGAAAAAGTACCAATTTTTATGTTTTAAAAATTTTTTTTTTTTTTACATTTTCCCCGAACCAAAAATTTTAACAAGGATTCCAAAAATGTAGTTCATATTCCTTTCCACGCAGTTTTCGTGATTTTTTTTTTTTTTTTTTTTTTTTTTTATTTTTTATTTTTTTTTTTTTTTACAGTTTTCCTCGGTAAAATTTTGCCTAGGTTCCAGCAAATGTATCTTTTTTCCGGTAGCTGTAAGTAGTTTATTTTGAAGATATGGATTGTTGGCTCGTTCTATGAGGCTGGCCAAAACGTCGTCTGGTAAACATCTAAGGTTCATTTTTTTAATTTCGCCAAGATTTAGGAGGGGCAAGTGCCCCCCTGCACCCCTGATACCCAAATATTATATATATTAATAATTATATTATATATTATATATATATATATGGTATATATATAATATTATATATAAATATATATATATATTAAGTATATATATATAAAATAGTATATATTTTAGTATTCCGGAATCTATTTACGAGCCGCCTATTACTGCAATGCTCGCCGTAGTAGCGCGCCATCTGTCCGGAGGGCTTGGTGAAACTAGGCTCAGACACAAAAAAGCTTAAGTGCGATAACAAGCAGTCTGCGCATTCATCAACGAAAATTAACAATTTTTAAGAAAAAAATAACGTAATATTTTCTATTGAGGTGCGGCATCAACACTGGCTACTAAAGGGAAACAGGGGGTCCTAAGCCCAGCCTGGTCCTAAGCCCAATCTCAACCTTGCTCTTTTGTACTGATGTGGTTTTGTTAATTAAGAAAAAATAAAAATATATAAAAAAAAGAAGCTTATCATGTTCTCAACACAAAGTAACCTTGGATGGTGCAAGACAACCTTCCTATTCACCTACAACAAGCTCCAATGGTGACTCCCAGAGTGAAGATTGGATCCACGGATATGATCCCCGAGCACCCTCAAGAATTATTATTATTATTACTATTGTCCATTTTTTTTGTATTCCATGTATAACTCTTAACGAGTATAACGCCCCAGATTTTGTGTGTTTTGTTTTTTTTCCTCTTTTTGCCAGCTTTCACAAAGTACACGGCTGCAGTAGCCTAGGACAGTTTGCAATTGTCAAGATCCAACAGGACCCCTTTTCCTTAGTGATAGTACGGTAACGCTGAAAGGCAAATTATTATTATTTTTATTATTATTACTATTACTAACAATTATATATATATATATATATTATATATATATGATATATATAATATATATATAATATATATATTATATATATATATATACGCATATATAAAATAATTTTCTACATTGTGCTTTACTCATTTTTTTAAAAAAATAGTACGATATACATATATGCATTTTTTAAAAATCTCCCAATTTTACCACAGGTTTTACCATAATGAAAGTAAAAACCCAATAAAACCTGTGGGTTAGGTAGCACCTCCCTTGGGGAAGTATCCCAGGCACAAGCCTGCGCCCTAGTATTCTAGGTGAACAGGTAAGCAACTTACTAGCTATTGGTAAGCTAACTTACTAGCTTTCCCAGGCCTCAGATTTATGAATGGCAACAATTGTTCGAAGTTTAAATAATATAAATTTAAATATTTTACTTAATTACTTCACTTACGATATTTCCTGTTATGTCATTACTATCAATAACCTGTAACAATAGCAATAACATTTACCTTTACAAGTTTCACCAATGAGGCAATGACATACATTCAGCATAGGAATTTGATAATGTTTGTTATTAACATATAATGTCTAGTTTATAAATTTTATACCTTTTTATTAATTTATTTGTCAAATAATACTATAATGATAGTATTAAAAAAAATCAATTAATGATCATTTTATTTTTTCCTGAAAAAAAAAAAGAAATTTTAAAAAAGATAAAAAGCTCTCCAAAAAACACCAAAAACCCCAATAAAACCCGCAAAAATGTCCAGTAAAACTCAAGAAAAAACAAAAAAAAACATTTTGCTGGACTTTTTCTGTTCAACCCCTGGTTTTTTCAAGCCCTGGTAAGTCTAAGTTAGTTTACGATAGGTTAGTTTGATATGGTTAGGTTAGGTTAGGTTACAATAGGTTAGATTGATTACTTTATCGATATTTGAAATATCTGTGGAATCGCTCACCATGCTCATCGCTTTATAGCGCCTAGATTGCAGATAGGTAAGAAAAAGTCCAAGTGTGAATTAAAGGAAAATGTATTTTTAGGGACATGTTACATCCCATTGCTTTTATAATTTCGAAGGAGTTCAGAAACTAATTCTTCATAGTTGTCGCGCCTTAATATTGCCTTAAAAACCCAAGTTATGACCTTTTTAAAGGATCTCCATGTAGGTTTTTCAATATTATTCAAGCTTTCCATCAAAGTGATGGTCTTTCATTAGCTCCCTTATTTGAGGGGACCTACAAATATACCCTCTTTTATTTTTAGCCTTACTGATCCTAGGGAATTTCTTATTTACGTATAGGAACCCTGGACCACTTTATCCATCGCTTTTACAAATTTTTCATTAACCCGAAATTTGATGTGCAAGAGAGGAAGATATACGAGTTCAGGTTTCACAATTGGTTGGTTGAAGAATTACATTTTTATTTCCAGGTATTAAATTTCTTTTAGGCCATTGCTTCTTGACAAGAATGATTTTTGCGATCTCTGCAATCCCCCTCGCATAGGAAACAACAAAATTTTGTATTTCCTTGTTGGAGACCTAACAAAATGCTATAACTTTTAAATCGCCGCATAAATTCCAAGAATGTGTTCGTATCTAATTTTCGATAACAAAATTTTCCTGTTGTCTTAGGTCTCTTTCATATGGGCTCCATAGGCTATAGGAGTCAAAGGTTTCACATTTCCATAATGAAGAAGCACTGCTTTTTTAAACTGAGTTTAGAAGAATCTAAAAACAATCTCCATTCCTTAGGATCATGACAGTCTCCTAATTCTCTCATTAATGAATCAACATCAGTACAATACACTAAATTGCCGTCTACCGAGAAAAAGCGTCGGAACTCTTCTTCGCGTAGCCGATAAGAGGAAATTGTAGTTCTCTTCAGAAATAGTTTTCCAGAGTGCTCTAAGATCAATAGTTTCTGGGCCTTTTTCTTTGACAATGATAGATCCGGAACTAGAGCATTGAAGTTCATGCTGATTAATTTTATGAGGTTCTGTTGACATTCCATATAATTCAAGGTATTCAAAAGTCGTCATTTTTCTATGGCGTTAATTGTAAATCTTTCTTCGGTCAGAGTTTTTCTGACAGGAGATTCACATTTTCAGGTGGTGCAGGAATAGGAAGCTCTTCGCTCTGAGGAACAGGCCTAATAGACCTAACGTAGGTTTGGATATTTAATGGTCTTCTGGGTCTTCATTGTTATTTCAGCAATTTTTGTAATGCAAAAAGTAACAGTCCATTGACGTGAATCCTTTGCGATTACCCTCCATTATCACCAATTTGGAATTACAAATGGCATATGTCTGGACTGTCCGTTAGGCCAACCACTAAGTAATGTTACACAAGACGCACAGCAATATGAGGTGCCCAAGATTTATCTTGGTCACCAAGCTTAATTTCAAAATAAAGTTTATATGCTTTTTTTTATAAGAAGTAATTACCTCACCACAAATGCTAACAAAATTTGTTTGAGATCATTTTTAACAATTTTCCGTGGCTTTTAATTAAGAGCAATTCTGATCTGTAAGTGAAATTAAAAAATACAGAACCATATTATATATATATATATAATATATATATATATATATATATAATATATATATATATATATATATATAATATACTATATATATATATATATATATATATATATATATATATATTATCAACAATATATTAATATCACACACTTCACATGACTCATGAAAAACGTCAGACCGAGGTTTATTTTTATCGAGTTCGCTAAGCATGTTTTATCATGTTTGGCGTTTATTTTTATCTATTTTTTGGTTCCTACTTATCAAAAGTTGACAAAACTTAAACCAACATTATGATGTTGCAAAGCTTTTCTCAACTCAGAAAGCTCCTGCAATGCATCGGCCATTAAGCCCAAATTTAGTATGAAGTTAGTATCGGTGATTGCTGTTAGAAGGCCGTTAAACATAATTTTATCCGTTTTGTCTCTCATTCGATCGTTCGAAGCATCTTTGAAGTGTTGAACTAAAGGTTCATACGATGTCCAAACAGCTGACACAGATCTTAAACTTGAAGCAACCCAACGAGTGCTCAAAACTCTTCCAATCTTCAAAATTTCTTTCTCCAGTAAACTCCGTAGTTCTCTGCTGTTCTTTGGAGAAGCATGATACACCACATAAAGTTTATCGATAAAGGATTTAAACCTGGCAACTCCCGAAACCGACTTAATTGCGTCAGACTCTGACAGTTCAAGTCTGTGGTGGGCACAGTGCCAGACAAGGAGAGAGGGAAATTTTTCCATAAATAATGCTCCAACACCACTCTTTCTTCTAATCATAGTAGCAGCGCCGTCACATGTCAAGCTTATTATGATACCACTTAAAAACATGTCAGTTATTCCATGAGAGTGAATACACTTTATTAAAGTGTCAGATATGGCCTTCGCAGTAGCACATTCCAATTCAATCAAATCCAAGAATACGTTAGCGTAACCATCCATGCCAGTTTGTGGTAAAGAAACTGAATGTACACTATTAAACTTGATTTGTTACTTAAAGAAATTGATTCCTAAATTATCAATCCGATTTTTGTCACTTTGAATTAATTCATTCACAAGTTTTTTTTTATTTCTTTACTTATGTGCATTGCTATGTTAGCGCATGCTTTGTCCGAGTGTAAAATGCGACCCATATCAAGACCTTTCAGTTCCTGTAAATCAATTTCTGTTTCAAAATTGTTAAACAATTGATTTTCTTTAACAACCTTATATGCAGTACGAAAAATCTTCTTAGTAGCTTCCTTTTCATGAGAACGCTGTTTCAAAATTATTTATCCAAATGTTTCTTTTCTACTGTCTGATTGAACAATTTCTTTCGTAAAGAAGTTTGTTGTTTCTCTTTTGTGTCGCCATTGCTAGTTATTTCACCATTTTCCCATTCTTTAGAAATTTTCATTTCTATTTTCTTATGAACACTTAAAATCCCAATATTTTTACACGTACTACATTCTAATTTTCCATTTTCAATGAACAACCACGAATACTTTATGCAAAAATCTTTTATTATTATTTTTTTTTGCGAAAGTGTCTAACAAACTAGCAAGACGTTTGTGACGCACTTGTCGGAAGTTTCGTTTTTCGCAAGTTCACTGCTCAAAGATACATGCTCTTGTAAAGAACTTGAATCGAGCATACGTCTTTTACTATCATCACCAACATTACGTGAAAAATAATCTGTTAGCTTTTCCATTTCCAGAAAATATTCAATACAATGAAAACACACGCGCAAGTAAAACACTCCTGGCCGGAACAACGACAGCGTGGAACTGATCGTGTTTGGCTGTATAGGTAACCCACCCGCCCTTGTCTGCGCGCATTCTGCGCATCGTTTCAACTCGGTAATTCTTTAATTTTTTTTCTTTTTGTTATTATTATTATATACATTATATATTATTATTATTAATACATACATATATATTATTCATTATTATTATTATTATTATTATTATTATTATTATATTATTATTATTATTATTAAGGCTATTTTATTATTATTATTAAAATTCTGAGATTTCTGGCCCGGAGAGGCACCGGAACGCCGTTCCAGCCCCTTCAATCGATAATACAGCGAGTATATATAGAGTTATATATATATATATTAGCGTTGCTTGCTATTATACATATATATATACATATATTACATATTATATATATATATATAGAGAGATATATTTATTATTTACAGGTAGAGAGAGAGTATATTATATATATATATATATATATATATATATATATATATATATATATATATATATATATATATATATATATATATATATATTGGTTACATATTTAATTATGAATTAGACTTATTATCCTATTAGGCGAAGTTCGTTCAGAAATATAGAGATGGATGATTTGTTGGTCGGGTGGAATCTAAATAATTGCGACGACTTTGAGGAACCTAAGCATAGATCCAAGATAAGTAGATAGGGAAACCCTCACGAGCCTGGGAGTTTTTTTCAGTTTACAACACAGTCGGGCAGTGAGTGAAAAGTACTTTAAAGCTGCATTTTTGTCTATATTGAAATATTATATTTTTAAATATTTACTAGAAATATTTTATGAATCTATAATTTACTGAAGTTCCCAAAGCATTTTTGCAATTGAGTATATTTTTGTTGGGGTTTTAATAACAACAAGAAAACAATAATAAATATATATTTAAAGAGTTTCTGCTTTTAACGAACAATCAGAAGCAAAACATGCTGAGGGTTTTTCCATTCCAATTTGAATTGTAATACAAGTTGGGTAATAAGTAGATGTTAATGTGGATACTAAACAGGGCTGCAGTTTTCCACTATACCACATATCACTACTAGTACTACAACTAATACTAATAATATTACTACTACTACTACTACTACTACTACTACTACTACTACTACTACTACTACTACTGATACCACTACCAATACTACCACCACAACAAGCAGGTGTTAGCAGCAGAGATCAAACAGGCCGCATCTTCCACCATAAATATACTACTACTACTACTAATACTACCGATAATTACTACTGATAATACTCACTATTATTACAACCACTCTCTGTGTCCCCTTGTTATTCCTCTAGGCTGGTTAGCAGAATGCACACATTGACTACTGATAATAATGGGTAATAATACTAATAATAATAATAATAATGAATAAGAATATTAGAATGAATAATAATAATAATAATAATAATAATAATAATAAGATATAATGAATAGTAATAATAATAATACGTGGTGAAAGATTACTCAGGTAAACGACTTTGTCATTTAAACTTTATTACCTAATGTCACCAATGCTCGAAAATGTAAATAATAAAATTAAGATATTAGAAAGCAAAATTTATGTTTCTATAACATTTTAAGCAATCTTGAAACAATATTTTATCTAGTATATCAAACTAAAACAATAAATAGTTACTTTAATTTCTTTCTAAATATGGCTTTGCTAAAATGGCTTCTTTAATATGGTTTCTTTAATATGGCTTTTAACATGGCATTCTTTTACATATTTTATTATGACGAATAAAAATTCTTAAGATTTATACATATTTGTCGGTTTATTTATTTATCGTAGAGTTTATAAGATTTTAGTTGGTTTCAGACTATTCTGTGAAGAGGCCAATTTTATAAAGTCTTGTTATTCATCCTTTGAGATTTGTCTCAGCTTATAGGAAAATAAATTGAATCTTATGCAAATTCGTCCAAATGATCTGGTAAACTGATCTAAGGGTCAAATTGACGGATTCAAAATGGAGATACAATTCCATTCCAGAAATTTGTCGACATGTTTCTTAGTAAGATCAGAAAGAAAACAGGCCTCTCAAACGAACATTGGGCCGCATGATGAACAGTGTCATCCATATGTTTATGGTTATCAATACATTGGTCATTATGAAACTATTGGTGAAGATGTGGAAAACAAAGTTCTCCGAAACATTAAAAGCCCATAGATGATATGTGTATTTTCCCTTCAAAATCTGCTCAATAGCGGACTTTTGTTGGAAAATATTTTTCTTATTTAACTAAGAGCAAATTAAAGGACTTCTTTCTGATCTCATAATAATGATTTTGTTTTATTTGATTATAACAAACCATTAAACCATTATCATAAAGGCTCAAAACTTATGAAAAGTAGATTTTATATATATTATATATATATATATATGGTTATTATTATATATATATATATATATATATATATATATATATATATATATATATATATATATATATATATTATTAAGTTATTATTAGTTATTATTATATTACATAATAGTATATATATTATTATTATTAAATATATATATATATATATATATATATATATATATATATATATATATATATATATATATTATATTATTATATATATATATTATTATAAAGAGAGTATATGGGTTGCTGCTAAGGTTACATGTATGAGAGATATACATCGTTGCATTGATGAATAAAACTTTATATAATGGTAAATAGGAAATTGTTAACAAACCATGACAAAATAATTATATTTTATTACGAGTAAGAATTGATATTATGAATAGGTAACTTTAAAGAAAACAACCTTCTTCTTGATGACTGAGAGTATATATATACAAAGAAGAGCATATATATACATACATATAGTATATATATACATATGTATATATAGCAGGTATATATATATATTTACATACATATATATATATATATATATGTTATTAATGTGGTAACTTGAATAAATTTGTTAACTGCGACGTCGACTTACTTTCTCGCCAATCCGTGATTACGGATGCGATACTAATGCCACATCCTTAAACATGTTTACCCTATATACAAAGGGCAGTTAGGTTCGATAATATACATATATATATATATATATATATATATATATATATATATATATATACATATATATATATATATATATATATATATATATATATATATATATATATATATATATATATATATATATATATATATATGGAAAGCAAAGGCTATCGAAAACATAGATTTAACTCTCCCATTTAGGATTTGGGGACGGTGGGATGTAGGATTTTTTCCTTTCTCTTTCACTCATATCCACACTCTCTCCCCACACAGGATACACTCTCCCTATCACATAAAGAACGTAAAAACACCAATACAGACATTTTCGCATATGGGTTACTTAAGGGACAGTGGAAGTTGGGATGTGGACCGGTTACTATTTTACCTAGGAATATCGACGCCGTAAAGCGGACTTTTTTTCTGACGGAATTGTATCAATCAAACTAAGTACTACTTTGTAATGTTAGATGAATAAATGGTGAGGAAGAGTGAAGAGATAGAGGTGATGGACAATATAGGGAAGGGTAAATTTGATTTTGGTTTGCCGTGACCGAAACATGGGCCAAAGAAAGTAGTGAAGACAGTGGTGGGTAAAATATGCGCGCTGGAGGAAGAGAGAAGGAGTTGGTGATTTTGATTAATGACTCCGTGACACAAAAGCTATTGTGATTTTGTCTTCAGTGAGTGTTAGAATCTCCAATACTTAAAATAGGCTTGAGAAGCAACAATATACGTGGCTGCAACATATGGTCCATCTGAGGGTGATGTAGAGGAGAGTGTGACTTCTTTCTGGGATAATCTGAAGATGTTTCTGGGGGATAGACAGAGCAGGGGCTTCAGATTGATTGTGTTGGGCAACTTAAATGGCTGACAGGCATCTAAAGAGATAGAAGACCTGTATTTTGGGATTTATGGGAGAAAATGAGAATGGTAGAATGTGATTGATTTCTCCGAGAGGAGGTGTGTGGGCAATGCATTCTTTTCAAGCACAAGAGTCTAAGGCATAAGAGAGGTGGGATAGGCAGAGATGGTACTGAAGTGAAAGACATTTTATGTTAGAAGAAGGGATGACATTATAAATCAGTGAAGGGGATGGATGGAAATATCAGATCAATATGTTGTTTTATGTAAGATTAAGTTTGTAGGGGAGATGATGAATGAGAGAGAGATAAGGAAGGAAAGGAAGAATTAAGAGTGTGGTTAAGGAACAAGGCTAAAAGGAAAAGTATGTGGAAAGAACTTAAAATAAATCAGTTGAATGTGGGAGTAGAAGATAAAATTGAATAAACCTGAACGCAAATGAAGGGAAGCCTTGTTAGCAGTGCACAGAAGAATATGCGGATGTGCTAAAGTAGGGAGATGGAAGAACAATAGTGAGTGGTGGAATAGAGGTGATGCAGTGGTATTAAGTAAACAGCAGGTTGAATTTGTTAAAGTCAATGATGAGGTCTCGAAAGTTTGTGTATAAAAATACAAGAAGGAAATATGAAGACTAAAGGTTGTATACATGGGGAGAGGAAAAATAGAAACAATTAAACATTTTGAAAGGAGGTATATTAACACAGGGAATAGTAAGCCTTCTGGAAGGGACATGAAGTTGTTAAGAAAGAGTATAAAGGAATCTTCATAGAAATACATAACAGAGATGTAAATTTCAGACCGGTCAAAAGGTGAGAGGAGAGGTGAGAATATTTGAAAATCTGTATGATTGATTAGTATAATGAAGAAAGATGTGAATACAAAAGTGAGCCTAGGTAAGAACAAATAGGTATTTTGGGGGATGAGGTAATTAGTAGGGGAGGTAATAGGGAAGAGTGAGAAAGTTGAAGAATGGTAAATCCGCAGGTATAGATGGAATTACTGGTGAAATGATCAAGAATGATTTGAAATATTGTGACTGACTGAAATGGAAGTTGTAAAAATGGATCGATTATGAATGTGTGTATATCCGAGGGATTGAGGAGTATAAGAAGGTAAGGGAAACTAGAACGTATTAAATTAGTCTACTGGAGTGCTGAAGGACGGATATATGCGCATTATAAATATAATTTCAGTGATTTGAAGACCACCAACAAAGAACATGGTGCATTTAGGAGTGGTAGAGGATGTGGATCAGATCTTTACACTGAAACAAATGATTAAGAAATGAGAGAGAGAAGACTAAATTACATATACGTTTTAAGAGAACCGCAAATGACGCATGGTGACTAATGGTATAACTGGGGCATAAGACTTGAACGAATCGAAACGTATGTATGTCGATAGAAAGTGTGAAAGAATACAGAGTTGAAATAGTTAATAATAGTGGAGTGAGGCAG
>JABUQX010042584.1:35000-37500 GCA_015478945.1 Trachelipus rathkii | reverse complement strand
AGTGTAGATGTGTGTGTATGTAAGTGTGTAGGTGTGTGTTTTTGTGTGTGTGTAGAGTGTGTGTGAGGGGAGCTTCATTAGTGATGATTATGATCTTTTTTTTACTGTGTTTTGAAAAAATAAACTATTTACCCTGTAGGGATGGAACTGGCCGATAGGATCATTTAGGTTCTTCTGTAATGTTACTCTGCGGTATAATAATAATAATTATTATTATTATTATTATTATTATATTATTATTATTATTATTATTATTATTATTATTAATAATACATTATTTATTAATATACATATTATATAGTAGTGAAGAGTAGCAGTAGTAGCAGCAGCAAAGTAGTAGCAGTAGCAGTAGTAGTAGTAGTGAGTAGTAGTAGTAATGTAGTAGTAGTAACAAGATAAGGCGTTATATTAGTAGTGGGAGTATAATAATTAACTAATAATAATTAATAATAATAATAATAATAATAATAATAATAATAATAATAATAATAATAATAATAATAATAATAATAATAATAATAATAATAATAATAATACATTTCATAATCATTTCCTTTCATTAAACATATAGGTATGATATAATTCTGTTTTTACAATATGATTATCACATCAAATATTTCACCCCGGAGTGGAATTTAACAACTGAAATATTCAACTTTTCTTCAGACGTTTTTGAACAAAAGAACAAAATACAAAATCAAACTTTGCAATGTAAGAACACAAAATAACATCACGTTCAATTGATTTTTTTTATTTTTTTAAATCATTTAGATAGTTATTACGTAGAATTAAGTTAAAACTAAATTAAACTTTTGAAAATTATATTGTAGTATCAAAAAAAATATTATAATTAGTTGCACCTTTCAATTAATATTAAAGTTTTCTTATCTTTTATTTATTTTATTTTTTTGTGGTTTAATTTTTCTCGTTTTAGAAAATGAAGTAGAGGAAGAATGAGGAAAGCTAAATTGTGGCTCTTGCTTCCAGTTGGAGTGCTCTTTACTATGCTTCTAGGTTTATTCAATTCACAAACTCATCTTAACATTATAAGTGGTATGAAATATTTTTCTTTTACTCTCTCTCTCTTTATATATATATATATATGATATTATTATTGCTATATTATATATATATAGGTATATATATATACATATATATTATTATTACATATTGATATTTAAAATACGGGTATATATATATATATTATATTATTATTGTCATTGTTGGTTGTTATATATATTAGTTGGAAGTTACATATACAAGTTATTGTTATTACATATATTGTATATATATTTATATATTATATATATATATATTATATACATATACATACATACATACAAATATTATATATTTTTATTTATATATTAAGATATATATATGTATATTATATATTACATATATATACATTTGATGAGAAGTATGAGATAGTTGCCATTATTATTATATATATATATATATTATATATATATATATTACATATATATATACATATTATTATTATTATATTATTATTACATTATTATTACAAATATTATGATATTATTATATATATTATTATTATATATATATATATATATATATATTTATATTTATATATATATTGTTATTACATATTATTATTATATTATTATTATTACATCCATTATTATTATTATTATATTATATTATTATTATTATTATTATATATATATTATATATGGTATATACATATATATATATTATTATTATTATTAATACATATTATTATTAGTTATTATTGTTATTATTATATATATACACATATATTATATATATATATATATATATATTATATATATATATATATATATATATTATTATTATATATATTATTTTTTAGGGTACATATTACATATTACAAATATTATGGCTATTATATACATAACATATAGATATTATATATATATATATATTATATATATTAATATATATATTATTTTTTTATTGCTGGCTATTATTATTATTATTATATATATAACATAAATATATATATATATTTTTATTTGAATTTATATATTATTATATATATTATATATATTATTGGCATATTAATACATATTATTATTGTTATATATATTATTATATATATAATATATATTGTTATTATATTACTGCTATTATTACACACATATATATATATATATAAATATATATATATATATATATATATATATTTATATATATATATATATATATACATATATATATGTCATATATGGGCATTTATCAGATATATATATATATACATATTGTTATACATATATATATATATATTATACATATATATTATTATATGTATACATTACACACATATTGTTATTATTATTGCCACATATTATATATAGATTATTATTGTAAATCATTATATGATATATATATATATACATTTATTTTATATATATTATTATATATATTATAGCATATATATATATTATATATATATTACATATTATTATTATTAAATATATATATATTATTA
>JABUQX010042584.1:15000-30000 GCA_015478945.1 Trachelipus rathkii | reverse complement strand
CAGAAGACCCAAGAATTGCAAATCCTCATGATCTTGGAGCAATTAATGTTCTACACGACTATGATGACAAAGTAAGTTAAGTTTACTTAAGACTCATCCCACCAAACTCACCAACCCACCCCCCCAAGACTGATAAAGGTGGAAAGGAGGCAGAGCATTAAGTATTCTCAAAAATCTGCAACAGTGAGTGCAGCAGTTGATTAAAGAACCTACACACAGGCCAGATCGTCTTAACCAATCCTTGAACATTCTTGACCTATATTTCACCACTTCTCCTTCTTGCTACAAATACACAATTTTCCCTCCTACTGGTAATTCTGACCGCAATCTTGCAGCTCTTAGTTATAACACTTTCAAACCAGCAGTTCCACCATGCCCTAAAAGAACTTTCTGGCACTTTAATCAGGCTAACTGGAAGGCCTTGCGTCGATTCTTTGCTATCTACCCTTGGTATGAACCCTGCTTTGACTCGAAGGACACTTCGGTGATTGCTGAAAAGGTAGGGGCAGTGATCTCCGAGGGAATGGGCAGGTTCATTCCATCTTCTACTAAATCTTTTTCTCTCAAAATCCGTGGTTCGATGACACCTGTTCTAGTGCTATTCAGGATAGAAAAAATGTCTATCGGAAATGGAAAAACTCTCCTTCTCCTATCACCCTTGCTAATTTTCGTTCAACTTGGAATCGTTTCAAAGATATTATTTGCCTGGTTAAGCGTGCTTTCACCAAAAGGAAGTACGCTGACCTCCTTGGATCTCCAACTGATAAAAATTTTTGCCCACTTGCCAAAAACATCTTTAATCGCTTCTGTAAATCTGCCTTTCCTCCTCTTATTCGCTCTGACAGAACTGTAGCTAATACTCCATCTAAAAAGGCTAATGTCTTCGATCTCATTTTATCATCTATTTCCACCCTGGACGATTCTAGAAACCCTCCTCCTCCTACTCATTCTCCTCTCAGGTGTTCCATGGCTCGTCCTGTAATTACAAAAGATCGGGTGCATAAGATCCTCCTATCTATGAACGTCAGGAAGACTAGTGGCCCGGACGGTATTCCAGCCGCATTTTAAGGGAGTGTGCTTCCGATTTGACTCCTGTCCTTGTTCGGCTTTACTCTATATGCCTTAATTCTAACACTTTAAAAGCAAGCATATGTTCAACCTATCCCAAAGAGGCGTACCAGCTCTGATGCTTCTAACTATCGCCCTATAACTCTCACGGGTATTCTGTCCAAAATCTTTGAAACTCTTCTCAACTTTCATGAATTATCTGGAGTCTCATTCTTTCCTTTCATTTCACCAGTATGACTTTCAACGTTCGAGGTCAATTGGTGTCATTCTTTCCTATCTGACTGATTTATGGTCTTCTGCCTATAGGGTCTATTGGGAGTAGTGTACTAGTGTGTGGTAACGCTTGACATATCTGAAGCCTTTGACCGGGTATGGCATGCGTCGCTACTCTCTAAGCTCCCTTCCTTTGGATTTCCTCCTTCTCTTTGCACACTTACGTCTAGCTTAGCTTTCTCTCAGATCGCTCCATATAGGCACTTGTTGATGAAGTGACCTCTTCCTCCTTTCTTATTAATTGTGGTGTTTCTCAAGGACCTATTCTATCTCTAACTTTATTCTTACTTTCATCATTGATCTTCTTAGCTGCACTTCTAACTTTGTTCACTGTTATGCCGATGACTCAACTCTTCATTCTTCCACTCATTTCAAATCTGCTCCCTTTTTTGTTTACAGAATTGGTTCTCGACTTCAGCAATCCGATTTTATTCTTGCAGATCTGGATGAGATTTCCCGATGGGGTAGACTCAACCGTGTGAAGGTCAACTCTTTAAAAACTCAACTTCTTCAAATCTCTCTCTCTCTCTCTCTCTCTCTCTCTCTCTCTCTCTCTCTCTCTCTCTCTCTCTCTCTCCTCTCTCTCTCTCTCTCTCTCTCTCTCTCTCTCTCTCTCTCTCTCTCTCTCTCTCTCTCTCTCTCTATCAAAAATAGCTCCCAGCTTTTCTATCTTCTTCGACAGCTCTCCCGTCTCACCTGTGGGCAACATAAATATTTTTGGTCTAAATATAAACAATAAACTATCTTGGAAACCTCATATCACAACGGTTGCTAAGGTGGCCTCAAAAAAACTGGGGTTCTGCTCAGGTTGCGGGAATTTTTTCTTCCGAACAGTTTCTCCTATTATATAAGGGTCTTATCCGCCCTTGTATGGAGTACTGTTCTCACATTTTTTGGGCTCCGGTTCCACCCTTCTTTTGAATAGGGTTAGGGTTAAGGCTAAGGCCTTGATCCTCTATCTCTGCGACGAGACATTGGGGCACTATCTCTTTACTATAAGGAGTTGAGCTCTCGCATTTTTTCACCAATGTGTCGCCCTCATTGCACAAGGGGTGAACTGACCTGACCTGAAGCTGACCTGACCTAACCTAACCTAACCAAACTTCATTTCACCCCTAGAACAGGAAAAAAAGTAAATAAATAAATTTATTTATTTATGTATCATAGAGGCTACCTGCGAAAATTTTTGTTTGATCCGACCTCCCGTTCCGTGTGACCGTAAAGCAACTTTGTCCATATATATATATTATATATACTATATAACTATTATATATATATATATATCATAATATACTATAGTAGTAATATATATATATATATATATACATAACACCTCAATTATCGCGGGGGATGCGTTCCAGATCCCTCGCGATAGGTGAAAATCCGCGAAGTAGTGGAGAGAGGAAATTATATACTATTTATATACATTTTAAGTCTTTATACATGTACTGTAAACACTTCCTATTTATTTATATATATATATATAATATATATATATATATATATATATATATATATATATATATTATATATAATAATTATATATATATATATATAATATATACAATAATATATATATATATATAATATATTATATATATATTATACTAATATATTATATATATATATATATATATATATATATATATATATATTATATATTATATATATATATATATATATATAGCCAATTTAGTGTGCCGTTGACGATCTCACATCGCAAAATACAATAGCCTCAAGCGAGTTTTTTTTTTCTTTTTTTTATACAGTTGTCACCACCACTCACGGGCAGAGCCCTATTCAAAGAGGGGGTGTTGTACGCCTCAAAAGTCAACAACTAGCATAAATTACGCAGATTAGCACATACGCAGGCTTTGAAGTGGGGGAGATTACATTCAGCAGGAAACACAGAAGATTGAAAAGAATTCCACAGAACAGAAGTGGCAGGAAAGAAGGAAGCACCACACGCCGAACTAGCTGGACGTTACCACATCATCAACACAAACTCATATGCAGGACACAGCCACCCCTTGTGCTACTGAGGCGACGTAAGGTGGTGGTAACTGCATTTGATAAGTCCCTCGAGTTACCTGCCCCTGCCGGTACCTATAGAAAATGGATTAAAGCACAACCATCGCGCCGCAAAGATAGAGGTCAAGTGAAGTGGAAAGTACAGAACAGTTATAAGCCTTTTGGCCTTTGACTCGACCCTGTTCCAAAAGCCGGATAAAACCAGAAGCCCGCCTTACAAATGAGACAGTACGTCCATTACAAAGAGGATGATGGCCCTGTATGCTGGAGAACTGAGAAGAAAAAAATTCTCGCATTCTCTAAACAGAACTCCAAGTTTCTTGGAAGCCACCTTAGCAACCGTTGTGATGTGCAGGTTTCCAAAACACACTTTTTTTGTTTATGTTAAGGCAAGGATGTTTATATTGTCACAGGAGAGACGAGAGAAACTGTCGAAAGAGATGGGAAAGTTAGAGGGTGGTTTTAGAGGAGATTTGCAGAAGTTGGCTTTTTAAAGAATTCAATTTCACAAGGTTGAGACGACCCCACCCAGAGAAATTCTAATCCAGATCAGCGAGAATAGCATCGGAAAGATTAAGACGAGAGACCAATTCTCAGAAGTAAAAGAGGGAGCAGAAGAATTGGAAATTGAGCGGAATAATGAAGTGCGAGTCATCGGCATTATGAGGATAGAGTAGATGGTGCAGATGAGGAAGATCATTTAATGAAAAACCTAGGAAAATAAAGTAGGAGATAAGGCCAGAAACCTGAGGGACACCACTATTGACAAAACAAAGAAGAAAAAGTCGCCCCAATGAACAACAGCCGATATTGAGCGATTTTGAAAGAAAACTAACATCAAGTAGAAAGAGAAGGAGGAAAACCCAACGGATGGGAGCTTGGGAGAGCAGTGCACGCGTGCCATACCCGGTCAAATGCTTTGGACTATGTCAAGCGCCAACACGCAGTTCGTAGTTCCTACGGGCGGAAAACCATAAATCAGATAGATAGGAAAGTATGTTCGCCAGTAAGACTCGAGCACCGAAAGCCATTCTGGCAATCGGAAAGAAGTGAGTGAAATTCCAGATGATCTAAGAAATGAGATTTGAGAAGGGTTTCAAAGATCTTATAATACAAGTGAGAGCCATAGGGCGATAGTAGAAAGATTCAGAGCGGCTTCTTTTTTCGAATAGGTTGGACATATGCCGCTTCCAACACTGAGGGAAGTGTTAAGAAATTTTATACATAGAGAAATATAGTTGAACGAGGGGAGGGGCAAGCACGGAAGCACACTCTCTCAAAACTCGGGAAGGAATGCCATCCGGGCCCCGCCTTCTTAACGTTCACAGATTTCCAGGAGCCATGCACCCGATCCAACATGTACATCACAGGCAAAACATAGGACACCGGAGAGGAGAGGAGGAGGTAAGGGAATGCCAGAATAGTTCAGGGTTGAGTTAGAGGAAAAATACGAGGCCGAAGAGATTGGCCTTTTCAGTTGGAGGAATTTAAGCAACGGAACCATCGATGAATAAGGGAGGCAAAGCGCAAGATTACAGGAAGTTGTTAGAAGATGTTTTTTGGCAAGAGGTTCAGAAAGATTTGTCATAGAGAACAAGGGGTTAGCGCAACTTTTTTTTATGAAAGCAGCTTTGCTCCGTCGGAAGAGTATTATTCCTTGCAGTTTACTTGGGTATCAGAGAGAGAGAGAGAAGAGAGAGAGAGAGAAGAGAGAGAGAGAGAGAGAGAGAGAGAGAGAGAGAGAGAGAGGAGAGAGAGAGAGAGAGAAGACAATTCAAATCACATGAGAATTTACATGTACATACATATGTACATGTATACTTATGTATGTACATGTATGTTATATATGTGTATATTTTAAGCCTTTATACTGTGAAAACTTCCTATGCTATTAAATATATAGGCTATATACAGTACATATAAAAATATACAATATATATAGTATACAGTATAAAAAAATGTAAAATGCAAAATAGATACTATATTTGGAAGAAAAAATACACTGAAGTCGCGAAAAGTGAACCGCGAACTATTAGTGGGTTACCATATATATATATATATATATAAATATATATACTATATAATATATGGATATAATATATATTTATATATATGTATATATATATAATATATAATATTTTTTGTATCTCTATCAACAAATATACTATATATATATATATACAGATACATATACTATTTATATATATAATTATATATATCATATAACTATATATAATATATATACTATATATATATATATATTTAATATATTATATTATATATATGATATATATATATATATATATATATATTATATATATATATATCGATATTTTATATATTACCAATTTTTCGATACCCATATTCTATTTGTTTAATCATTTTTGTACTTTTAAATTAATATAGATATTTCCTGATTTCTTTCAGACAGCAGAACAGAAAAACTAAAATACTTATAAAAAATTCTTATTTGTACGCCAATCCAATTGAGAGATTAATATCAGCAGTTACCGAGACAAATTCGAATTTAAAGATGATGAATTCACTAGTTTTAAAGTTAAAATATGGTCCTCAAATTGTTTTGGGTTACAAATTGCGGTGATCCCATTTCCTTTCACAAATTTTGGTCGATTTTTGTTTTGAGGACATCAAGAATGTTAAATTCCCCTTAGACGTTCATTGGGCTACATATGGTGAATTGTGTAACTGTCGTCCATGTTTCGTTCATTTGATTTTATAGGCCATATGAAACACTTTGTTGAAGAATTCGGCAGAATATTCTTGACCAATTCGGGGGCCCCCCCAAACTTCGACATTTCCTCCCCGGAAACCACTGGTTCTCGGACTTGGTATAAAAAGTATTTTTCAATTCTTTCCGAAGAGCAAATAGCTGACTCTTTCATGACGTGTATCATACTTGAGTTTTGTATTATTGGTGTATTAATTAAAAACACTTGAACCAGCTTCCTAGCAACGAATAGTATTTATGTATTCATTATATAGACAGGAAAAAACAAGAATATATATAAGTATTTAATATATTAACCTAAATTAGATAACCTAAGGCTTGCATCCATGATGAAAGCAGAGAGTACCACAGAAAAGAGGGGAGCAGGGAATAAGGAGGTACACAACGGTCGAACAGAATTCATGAGAAAGTAGGGCATCCCTTGTGCAATGAGGGCGACAAATTGGTGGAGAAATACGAGAGGTCATCTCCCTATAGCAAAGAGATAGAGCCCCAACGTCACGTCGCGCAGATTTATTATAGCGTTCGAAATATTTTTCATTTACATTGTCTGTAAATCTTCCAGGAATGACATAGCCTTATATTACTAATCATGTGAGGATCCAAAGTAGAAACAATGAAGAAAACGAAACACAATGAGAGATATAATCGCCAACAGTATAACAGATATTTTCAACAGGAAAGAAAAGCAGATATACTTGTATTGAAAATACATGGTGTCATCAAAATGAAAATAATTGCTTCTTGCTTCATTCCCTAAAAGTGGACTAAAAGTCTGTCAGTACATTCAGCATGTTCTTCTATACGGTTCTATTTGCGGAAAACATTTCTCTCACTCAAGCACCAATGTTCAGCATAAGAATCTTCTGAGGACCTCCTTGACGGTTTCTTTTCATCTCTTCCTCGGTCTTTCCCTGGATCTTCTTCCTCCCGTTGTTTACTCACAACATTTCCTCGCAACTCTTTCGTCCTCTCCAAATGTTACAACCATCTCAAATGAACCGCGTCGATATTCTTTGAAGCAGAGCAAACACCGATTCTATCTCTAATTACCTCACTTCTTATTCTATATCTCCTTGGCTTCTCAATTATATGTATCAATGGTATCATTTTCGCTGCCTGAATCGTTCTCCTATCCACTGTCATCAATACCCAGTTCTCCGCTCAATAGATCAAAATCGACATCTGTAAGGTGTTAAAAAATAACTCACTTTACCTCAAGAGGAACCTGTTGCTACTTTATGATCATATAGAGGGCCCCTAAACATCCATCAAAGCTTTTCATTCTCTCCAGAAGGCCCCTTCCATTTCCCCTCCCACTCGCTTGTCACCACACTTCTTATCAATTTAAAAAGATATGTGCTCTTCACCAATTTGTCTTCTATACAGATGTTAAAATACTGCTGCGCCACTCAGTTAACAGTTGGATTTAGCGTCTTCCCCCAGGTTCATTTTTTTTACCTCTTGCCGTCAAACATTCGCTCCATCTTTACACGTTCTCCTTCCTTTACTCTCTATCCGTTTTACAGCCCGCAATATCTTCTGCGTATTTCATAATCCTCTTTTTGTGACCTCCCTTTCAATTTTCCTTAAAATCAACTATAACCACGTCCAGGTATCTCATAAATAGAAAAGAGGAGAAAACATAACCCTGTTTAATTTCCGTCTTCACATACATCCTCTTTCTGGCACTTTCTATGACGTCACACTGCATATACATGGGCATTAGCTCTTAATTTCCCTCTTCAAATGTCTGTGACCCCATATGTCTCCTCTATACATTCATATAAGCTTTCTCTGGACATGGAATCAAACACCTTCTGCATGTCTATAAAATAGGATGACAAAAAGATTTTGAGAAGTGCAAAATTGCAGTAAATGGGAAAAATACAGCATGGTCAAGTTTCCTCAAATGGTAATTTATTTAAAGAGATTAAAGATCATTTGAAAAATCAAGATCACAATTCTAAATGTTAAAGATAAAGAGTAATATATATATATATATATATATATATATATATTATATACTATATATATATAATATATATATATCATATATATATACCAAATATGTTTATACATATTTCTATTATATATATATATAAAAAAAAAAAAAAAAAAGAATAATATATATATATATATATATATATATATATATATATATATATATATATATATATATATATATATATATATATATATATATATATATATATATATATATATATATATATATATATATAGGTGGTCCTCGTTAACATGGGAAATTGATATTTCTTCTATTTTGAGCGCACTTCAATTGAGTATTCGATAAGAACTCCTTTAAATTAACTACCATTATTACTTCTGCGCCCTATAAAGAGAGAGAGAAACACACACACACACACACACACACACACACACACACACACACACACACCATTAACAACTCCTTAGAGGGAAGAGGAATCATAAAATTATTTAAAGCAGTTTGTAATATATTTGGCATTTATCTTGATCCCAAAAACAGATTACGGATGCTTGTTGCTAGCAAAATAGCGAAGTAAAGTAGTCGTTAATGTTTAGAAGAAAATCAACATCAGCAAAATATACTTAGCAAGAACTGAGAATAATATAATATAAAAGAAAAATATTCTTTCTCTATGGGATTGAAAATTGTGCAATGAATGTTGCCATTTTATTGACTAAATTCAAATTAAGCTACAATAAAGCTTACGGTAAAACATTTGACAACTATGTAAGTACAAAATATAATAATAATAATATACTCTAAAGGTATGTGAAATAATTTGTTGTTTCACAAAATGACGAACAAATATAATTGCTAAATATTTTAAACTAGCGAGAAAATTATATTTATTTTGATTCAATAGTAAAGAAATCGCAATTTTGGAACACGTTCTTACCACAATCTACGTTCTTACCTCATTTTGAATTTAAAATACAACTTTTAAGTTTTAATATATCTTTTTTAATGTTGTAATTTCACATTTTTATTTCTTTGTGAATAATATTTGCCTCAATATAATTATGTTTTTTATATTTATGTAATTAAATGTTCAAAATGAAACAGTGTTACATAGTCCTTATATTAAAAGTAGCTATAAATGTTTTTAACTAAATTGGTTTCTGGTTTCTTGATATTGAAGATGCTAAAGCCTTAAATTAACTCTACGCAAGTTGCCACGTCTAAACCCAAAAGAATCTGAGAAGAAATGCATGAAAGGACAATTACTCGCAGCCAATTTTATTTCTATTTCATACTTTAATCATAATACATATAATATACTATAATATAGAATATATAATGATTTATAATGAGTGTCAAAACTCTCTAACTTATATATATTATAGATATATATAATAAAGAACTGATAAATATACTTTACACCATACTTATATATCAACCAAATATCACCTATATATATATATATACTATATTTAGAATTATGTATATTAGGTTGAATTTTATTTTGAATAGAAATATATGTTATTTTAAATAATAAATTCCAATAATAACTGGCTTTATAGACTGAAAAAAGATCAATCGGAATTTTGAATTTTAATTACTTAAAAAAGCCAAAAGAATTTTTCAAATATATATGAGTGAATAGCTTATAAAATGAAACAAAATCAAATGCATTGCTGCCACTCAATAAAGTATTTCTCTTTATAAGCATGATATATAGGTTATGGAACAGTATAACATAATTTAAGGTTTATTCTGCTTCTTATGACAATGAATAAAACATTGGATTAGCTAAGAAATATCAACTGAAATCAGTTGTATAAAACATTGGAAGAGCACTAGTGGAATGGAAAAGAACTAAGATAATTGAAAAGATTTCATTGAGAAAGGTTTGCAAAGTTTTATGACTGGATTCGTTTGTTAAAAGATGAATGGATTACTAATTTAGGTTATAGCAAAATATATTTAGACCTACTCCGAATAGAGTAACTATTAGAATAGAATAACTATTTTGATATTAAAACACACCATTTGCGTGATGTTTCGGGTATGTTCAGAAAATATTTGCTTCATTTTAATCCAGAGTGTTTAATTAATATCTTATTTTCAATGGTTAACATTTATTTGAAATAAGATGAGGAAAAACCCGATATCCGTATCTCTTAAGTTAGCTTATACTATGATTGAAAGAGACTATACACATGTCAATCCATCAATCTTAATCAGAGTACATGATATTTGAGAATTCTATTATGACCAAAAGAGTACGAAATGTTGATGAAAATAGTCCAAATTTTTTTCCTTCAAATTTTAAAGGTGTTCCTTCATGAATGACCAATTTATCTTTTCGTGACTTAGGTCTCGATGTAAAATTTTTATCTTAGATACTATAAAAATGTATTTCAGAAATATAATGCTTTAATAAATAAAATTAAACATATTTATAATGTAGCATCATTGTAAAAATCATTTAATTTATTTTCTGAAGCTATTGCCTTTTCTTAATTGTTATCTGAAAAAATTCATAAAAAAAGGAATATAAAATGACGTCAAGTCTGAGAAGAGTTTGTATTTTATAAACGCACTATTTTAGATCCTATTTAAAATCCAAGTAAATTAAGTAGTATGGTATATGCAATTCAAAGACAAAATTAAACTTTGAAACGAAATAAAATAAATATCAATTCATGGAACATTAAGCTAGCCTTCAGTGCCCAACGATTCGTCCACTTTCTTGTTTCACTTTCACATTAGGTATATCCAGCGTACTCTAGGAGAGCTTACAGGCTGGTCCACCTGGCATTCTTCCACCCTCTTCCTTCACATGTTTTACCCTACATACTTATACACCTTACACGCACACATACATGTAAGCTCTCCTTTTATCAAATATATATGTATATATATATATATATATATATATATATATATATATATATATATATATATATATATATATATATATATATATATTACTAATATTTATTTATAATATGAGAGTTTTATATATATATATATATACTAATATATATAACTTTTTTCCTTTATTATATATATATTATATAATATATATATTATTACTATATATATATAAATATATATATATATATATATATATATATATATATAAAATCATTATCATCACATGAGAGTTGGTTCCGCTGTGATTTCATCGATTTACTTAGTTACAAGGTTTTTGTTTTACAATAATTGTTGCAACATTTGTGGCCTTTATTCCAATTTCTACTTTGATTAAACACAGCTTGTCTAGTTCATTGAGCACTTCGAAAGCAGTTTCTACTCCGTTTCCTCTTACCGTCACTTTCCGTAATTTTTATCTACATACGGATGTTTTGAATATGTAAACAACTACATTATTTGCCTCTTGTTTCTTATTTAGTATCTTCACAATTTTCTACTTATGGCTTCGACTTTCTTGCCAATCTACGATACTAAATTCATCTCTTCTTATTTATCTCCCAACGCTACTGATTACCTTAAACTCCATAAAAGGACATCATTCATCTTTCTCTTTCTCTGAATTCATCATTATTGATGATTTCAACGTTCGGCACAGCCAATGGCTTTCCTCCAGTTCTCAAGATTCATCTGATGAACTCTAACCGTTTCTCTGTTCATATCAATCTTGAAGAGATAACTTAGCTTTCTATTAGTATCCCTGATTGTCTTAGATATGAACCAAACATATTAGATCTTTTTTAAACTTCCAATCCATCTGCTTTATGCAGTTAAACTTATTTCATTTATGTGTTCTACAATCAAATTTTCATAATTGCATCTAATTCTATTTCTTCATGTCTTCCACATGAAAGATTTACATTTTTGGGGAGGAAACGTTTTGGCAATTTGTGATTTGCTGTCGTACTTCACTCATTTCTCTTGAAATGATTTCTTTTTCGGCGAGAGGTGTTCCTCGGGATGTGAAGAACAAAGAACTGATGGAATTATATGTGTAATCTATTTTTCCACTTGAAACTAAGCTCAAAAATCTTAGTATAACTATGCCTGTTCCCTTACTCTTCGTCATAGGAACTCTGCCCTCGGAAATAAGCGGCATCTTTAAACTTCGGGAACCCTATTTACATATACTTCATCCTCCCTGAAGGATTCAAAATTAATTATCCCTAGCAATAGAAAAAAATTTTCTTCGAAGAAATATGCGTTGACATTAATGGTTCCAGTTCCACATGATAGTGTTGACATTTTGTCAGGGGTGTCGACTATAACTCTATTTTTTCCTTTTTTTCACTACTTGTTTCTTCTGACCCACAACTTCTGTCTTACCTTTTACTGAAGCTGAACTATTCCACATTCTCCACCTCTCTCCAATCCATTTATGCCAATACTGCAATCCATTCTAGATATGAAATTTTTGTAATCTTAGCTAATCATAGCTTAATACTAAGAAGGCGAATGGTTCTGGCGGCATCCTTCATATGGTAAACAAACCAGCTTTGCAAACTTTTTCGTATTTTCCTATATACTCTCCATGCTGCTGGAAACATGTGTTCATTTAAATTGTGCCAATAAATGAAGGATTTTTCTAAACCCTTCAGCTATTCTCCTATCTCTTTAATTAACCTCCGTTCCTTCCAAGCTTATCGAATTTACACTTACCAGGAACACTTGGAAACATCTTAATTCTTCTATTTTTATCGCAGATGTATAGTGCCTCTGTAGACAATGCCCGTCTGATGACCTTCTTCCCCTTCTCCCCTTCTCTCCCTTCTCCCCCTTCTCTCCCTTCTTTCTAACTCTTGGTTCTAAGCTCTTCGGCACTTTATTTTGTGACGATAGACATATCGAAAGTCTTCAATTGATTTTTAGATATAATTTGCTTCCTAAACTTTCTTCTTTCTGTATATATATTTCTTTCTGTAATCTTTTTGTTTTCCTTTCCGATCGTTCTACGTCATCTAAGTCAGATACAGTTCTTCCACATTAAATACATATAGTTGAGCCATTACATACGAGTAATGATTACCCATTGAGTTCTTGATAAAGGAAAACTCACTATATGAAAAGCAATTGGCAATGTACCCTTATTCACTCTTTTCCTTCCCTAGTGTAATAAAAGCATAAAAACATATAAGCAATTATGAAAATTGGGTTCAACGAGCAATTCTCACTACAAAACTCCGATTTCCCTGCTAGTATTTAAAGAACACATGCTGAAGATACATTCTTGTTCAATAACACTAAACGTTTTTAAAATCTTTCATTCTCAGACTCTACAAAGTTCTGCCCTATCGAAGTAAATCATCCGTTGACATATAATTCCTCTTGAACACACCTACTTAATATTCCAATATTTTATCGTGAAATGGCAAACTGTAATTAGATATTTCCTTTTGTTGATGCAATGCAAAAAAATGTCACACGAATAACCGTGAGAAATATTCTTTTACATAAAAGAATGAGCGCATATCTGTCAAGTCGTCCACGCTTATAACCAAGCTTTCCTTAAACACTTATAATTCCATCTGAAGAAAAACCATATCAAAACTTATCAATCACATTTTAAATCGTTGGGACTGGAAAGAAGAGCATGATTTCCTGACGATAAAATTAAATGCAATCTAGCAATTAACTTGTATACTCACTACATGTTTGCACCTAGGAATTTTTTGAAGCTGTAGCAATTTAACAACAATGAAAGCGATAAAGATCCAAATTATTCTTGTTTTTACTATTTTTAATTTTAAACTCGCTCAACCTTCATTGTACGACAACACTTAAAAAAATCAATTCGCTTCAAATCATCACAAAATCTAATATCAAATATCGTCAATATCTACATCAGCTACACTTTTTCTTCCATGGTTGACTTGCAAAAAATCAGTCGATTAATTTCTTCATCTTCAATATCAATGAAAGAAATAAAAGTTCGTTAATATTAACAATTTATTTTCCTCCTATAATTCCAACGAATCCTTTTTAAGTACTTAAAACTTATATTCTTCAAATCTGGAAATAATTACTTTCAACTCTAAAGAAAAACGTTTTCAGAGACGAAGGATTTTATCCAAAATCTTTTAAAAATGGAACGAAAATCATAAAAAAAAACTTTTACGAGACAACTTTATGGTCCATCAAAGTCACGATTTTGCAAAGCAAAAAATAAAATCACTTTTCGGTAATATTTCCCAAAATCTATTCACTGTGCCAAGAAACAAGTGTTGATAAGGCAAACTTAATAAATGATGTAAATACTAAAAATACAACATTAATATTCTGGAAGAATACCTTAATTGGTTCTCATCTAAAGAATGAAGCCAAATATAGTTACCATTTCACTTGCACAAATGTAAAATTCGCTTAACTAAAAAAAATTATTATTTCAAAGTTAATATATCCCTTAACTTGTTTTGAAAAAATACAGCCTCCTTTCTTGTTGATCATCTAACTCTCCAAAACAGTTTTTAAATGTCACTTCAATGTCTCAAAACAAAATCTTAAATGATAATAAATAAAACTACTCACGGTTTTAAGGCTGCCCAACAAAAAAACTACGCATAAAATAACTCCATTTATCATTTCCAACATATACTCAAATCATTTGCACCAACATTTCTCTATTGCGGATTTTTAGGTCTCTTATCTCTGGTAGTTCTCCACAAGCAGGAATACATCCAGAAAAAGCAGTAAAGACAAGCTATGCCAAAATCTAAGGGAAGAAACTATTTCGTTTCCTTAAAAATCTCTCTCGGCAGCTTTTCTTTTCTTAACCATTTCTTTGAAGGTAAAAAAAACTTCTGAGAAATAATAGCAATAATCAGGCAACCAAATTTTTTCTCATAAAATTTGCCCATTCATAGATCTTAAAGAAGCAGAACTATAACAACATGTGGAGAGATTTTTTCTCTCAAACCAATATTAAAATATGTAA